>QNGE01001047.1:130627-146696 GCA_008508345.1 Paragonimus westermani
AACGCCACTGCTGTGCATAGAAATTGTATTACTAATGAGCTCCTGGTGTGGCTTCGTAGATCAGCTGGTAGAGCGCTTGCCCTGTTGAGGCATGCTGTCTGTCGTTGGTTCGGATCCAGCCGAAGCCCTGGCTTATCACAGTTGGGTATAATCTAAAATCATAAATCTGCCACACTACTCATGAGTAAATTAGTGTGCTTAGTTGGAAGAGGAAGTACCATTGAAAAAATCTTCTTATGCGCCACTGTTAGTGAGTTTTAGTTTTGTCTTTGGGGACCAATGTCTCAACGTAAATGTTCACAATTTGTCGAAAATTTGTTTGAAGAGCATCATGTGATAACGTGTTGTCGTTAGCCATGGACACAAATGTCGTAAAACACTGTACTATCGTATAGTTGATGAATTCTTGATTTTCATTTGCACAACTGACGTTGCATTGATCAGTATTATTTCCCCCCGGTGTTTTAGGTTTTTCTTTTGGTTCTCGTCCTTCAAAAAGCATTGTCCTCCGGTGTATCTGTTGTGTTACCTATCTTTGTTACTGCGTTTGCTGCGAGTCCACATTTTCGAACAGCATGTCAAAAATCACAATCCGATTTTTCATATTTCTCTGCCTCATCTTAACATGAGTATACGTTGACACGTGACTACCAGAAATGTTACTGTACCATTCGTCCAGAGTGTGGAATCAAATCTTGAAATCTTCTTCCGTAGGGTAAAGCTATTTGACATTAGGCTTGAGTGAATAAAAGTTGACACCGTCGCACCTGCACTGAAATTGACTTAAAGCACAGTCAAGCTTTGAAATGTGAAAAAGACGATTTCAAATTGGGAAGTTTATTTCTGGAATTAAGAACAGCCTTGTACAAATTTGAAAAAGACCAAAACTGTAATGTGATGTGTTTCAAAAATGTTTTTTCTAGCCGCTACACTAAATCTATCCAGAGTTGTGGTATATTACTATGATTTTTCCATAAACAGGTGGAGTACCATCCGTTTGCAAATATTCCGTGCAATAAAACAAAATGGCTGCCAAATATGAACGATGAGCAAGTGTTAAGGGCTACTTCGTCGGCAAGTCGTAGCGCCTCAAACAGGAGTGATGAAAGTCGGAGGCAAGAGTTAGCGCACACGATTGGGTTAAATTCTAAAATAAGCCAGTTGCATTTTTGCATGGGATTAGGACACCCGCTTGTGTCTTTGAGCCGGAAAATCATCTACAGAACCATACATGGAACACTCTGAGCTGATCCACCACTCTTATTCTATATCCTTGTCAATTGCACATTTTCGACTACCTTTCTGTATTACTGTGGTGAATGTCTTTGAAGGGACTTATTACTTGCAGAATGAATTATATAGTACTATTTACTAAATATGTGCACAAAGGAGCCAGCCACTCATAAAGTACTCATCTAGACCTACTGGTGAGTAGCCACCGAAGTTATTTTGTTGGTAGCTCAGACATTGTGATGTAAACTCATTTGGTACTAAAGAGACAAGTAATTGTGACAGATTATTGTTAGGATTTTCATTCCTTGAGTTGTATATCAGATGGATGCAAGTCCTGCGTAAAAAAATCTACAACTGCATGCGCAATATGAGTGAGCTAAGCAACAACCTTTCAGAACTGTCACAGCCACTACTGTACACACCGACGTTTCCGAATTTTTATGCAGTCGTAAGACGTGCTCTGTCACAGTGATAACAAAAACAGCAGCTTAATAGCTTTCCTCAAAACTGTCAGTAAGTGTGCGTTTAATGGCTAATCTAGAACTTTTTTCTCCATTAAGTCTTTTTGTTGAAAGAAGACTTTCTGCCTTAGAGCCGACTTGTAAACTTCACCAAATATACAGTTGTTCTGTTGCGTTTGCCTCAAGTCCCTTCCAACCAAGGCAGCAGAAATTTGACTGTGCAATCAGATTCTGTGGCAAGTCTAGCCGGTACACAAAACCAGTGCGTCCTGTCTAGTTTCCAAGTCACTGTGCGTAAAAATACACAGATACCAATTCGAACGGATGCGAACTCAGAAGACAAAATGCAAGCCTGTGTCAGTACACTGTTGAGTGAACGATGTGCGGATATTCACTTGATGTAAGAACGAGACAAGATAATCCCGGATAAAGAAATTTGCAACATCGCTTAACCGTAGAAACGACCCGGCGATGTCACATTGCGAGGAAGGATGTTACGTCAGAACTGGTCTGCAAATTATGTAGTAGCTAACTCCAACGGCGGAGCTTATGGTACAAAGCTGGTTTCAAGTTGAACATCACTCATATTTCATCATAGACTTCGCATTCAGATAGACTTTCCAGCCAGCCTCTTTCGAAAAGAAGCACTAGACTCGAGTTTCGCTCTCATTACAGCTCGTCAGTAGTGCATATCCTTGCCACGGCTGGGAGTTGAACTGCGGCCATTCCGATCATGAGGGAACCGTGTTAACCACTGCGCCATTAACCTCACATTGGGCACGACCGAATTATCAATTCTGAACGCCCAACCACTTTCGTCTGTGAGCAGTGTGTTTGAGCGTTCAGCTGTTGGGGTTGTGTATTCGTTTCCTTTCAGCTAGGTTCCCTCAAGCAGGGACCACCTTATTTACAAGCACGATTTCAATCTGATCCCTAGCGATCGTCCTCTCATTGAGCATCTTTGAGGGAATTCACCGTAACTCTTCATGTCGTTCGTCTATAATCCTCACGTTTTGCTGAAATAGGCCTATATAAGATAGCTATGGTTCATAAACACCCGAGACGGCGACCTACACGATCTACAGGCAGTGCGTATAGTTAGCCACATTTAATACTATAATGCATATTTACACAGTCCAACTGACCACTGAGCACCCGCATGAGTCATCGTAAACCGGGTAGCACTGCGACATTATTAGAAATAAATGTCTGATTCTGGCCCAAACCTGTGCGGAAGCTCAATCCTAGACCATATTTGGATAGATGAACTGGTCACAGCTCAGCACAGTCGTCAAATTGTGCTGGTGTTCGAAGCTAGCGAGTCGTGCTCTTTAGAATGAGAACTTGGGGTTTCGGGCCTTCTACAGAGACACCGTTGCAACCAGCTGGCGTTCACTGGACGGAGTGAAAGTTCACTAACTTTGCGATGTACGACCGATGTAAATAAATCCGCAGAAAATAAAAAACGCGTTTCAATTGGTTAAGTGTTGGTAGGCTGCTCACAGTAAAAGGTCAAACATGTTCCTTTCTTCGAATCAACACCACAAACGACAAATATTAGTTAACATTTAATGGCAAAATTAGACAGCCACCGAAGATCAGCTTTTGGTAGATCCACAGAAATCATCGTACGAACATTCTACAGCTAAGTATTCTTAGGAAATTGCCTGTTTGTCAAAACGAGTTGGAAAAGTTTTCCATAGAAATTGCTGTTAACTATGGGTATAAGCCTAATCAAGTCAAGTAAGACTAAGGTTGAAAAATCCGGCTGCTTTATCTAACCAAATATTAAGCTCTACATGAATTCGCGGAGTTCTATTTACTAGCTGTCCTATGTTGAAGAGCGCGTGTTTGAGAGTCACGTGGCAAATAAAATAAATCAAAAATTACTTTAGAGGACGGTACTGAACTTCAGGATGCTGAGTCTGATGCAAAAGATTAATCTTTAGGTACGGATCGCGTAAAGTTCATTCATATCCACTCAAAAGTAATGACTCGATCTACCGTTCATTTTGATGAAGTTTAGACACAAGTTGACAGGTATCAAAAAACTCACAGAAACTAATCACAAGTTACACACTTCCAGAGGCAGTTTCGTTTCGTTTACCTCCAAATTTACCATTTTATCCAGGGATTATTAATCTGGGAGGGTTATACAATTCTCTCCCACTGATAGTCTTCTCTCCAAGAGTGACCGTTTCGGCAGTTCTTCTTGGGTGGATTTTACTCACAAAAGATGTAAGTTGTGTCCGGCTTATTCAACATTCCAGAAGTTTCTGTCAGGCCCACTTGTCGTCTTGTTGCTCTGCAGTTCCAGCTTCGATATAGTAACCATCAGACGAAAATAACCGACCCAAGAGATCTTCCGGTTTGTTCATTCGGTACAAATAGTTAGCCGCTGATGCCAAACCGCCCGCCCTTATCAAGTCTAGTGTTTAACACTATCATCAGAAACAAGTTTGGTCAAAGGTTGCCACTTGGAGGAAAATTGTACGTTCCACTTTACTGGCTATTAGCTACAAAGATGACACAATATCCCACGAAAAATTGCTAATCCTTTTCTTGAGAAATTCTCGCAAGTGCCTTCACAGTGTTGATGTTGATTTCCAAACTGTTCACAAGTCCCTACTTGGAGTGTTATTAAACTTTACGTTCGAATGATTTTCAGAGCTGATGTTCCTTTAAATCGAATGTTGGGGAAGTACCCCGTGCACTATTAAAGAGTACACAGACAATCATATGAAACCTGTTCGCTCACTTCAGATGAAGAATACTGCCCAAAGCAAACCTGAATAGAAATTGAAACAAACTTTAAGTTCAAAAATGTTTAATACGAGGTTTGAGTAAAACTTTCGGAGGACTGTCGCTTTACCATGTTATCACGGAAGTTGGTTCGGAATAAATGGATTGGTACACTGAAATGGCAGTTTAGCTGTGATAATAAGACTGGCCGGCCATGTGAACAATTTCTGCAAACTCTTTGTCCAAAATGGTCTAATTAGGTCGCGCACAACATTACACTGGCTTAACTCGTGTGATGGCCAGAGTTGGTCTTGGAGACTGGGTACGTTCGTTGGATCAGTACACCTTGTCACTTTCTTCATAACGGGTTACATTCCAGTTTGGGGGAAAGATGTAGTAGCAAACAGACAAATGGTTAGGACTGGGGTTGTATGTGTTGAAGCACTGGTCCTACGAACATCGTTTCTAGTTAGACCAACTGTGTCAACTGTCGCAACCCGTTACCTTCTAGTTGATCAATTTGAACACAATGTAACGCAGATTTCTTGTTCGAAATTGACTCACTTCAATCAATGTCAAGTCGTAGACTTTGAAATGTATTACTGCCAGCTAATTTTTTGTCAGCTGTAGTTAGATCATGAAGCTAAGAACAGCACCCGACAGAAGTGAGATAAGTGTTAAGACTGAACAGACCTCATATTAGTTCATCACTGTCAAGCGGTTCACGCTTGTTCGAGTTTCAAGTGGATGTGGAATGATTGGCCAGGATGAGGTAAGATATATTCGAGAAACTCTCACTAGAAATGGATACCCTGATAGATTCATAGATAAAAATCTGCATTCCGGTACGAAGCTAGAACTCGTCCAGACAGCGCAGAAAAAGCCGGTTTTCATGTCTCTCATATAGAGGAGAAGTTAATAGTGAAATAATTAGCCGCAGACTTTCAAACGCGGTCAAAATTGCCTACCCTGCAGCGAGACTTATCGTGTCGTTCGAAACCTGCGCGGTACTTGTGCCACGCCTTAAGGATAGTTTGCCAAAGTTCTCTTCGTCTTTCTGTATCTACTCTCTCACCTGTTGTTGTCAAGCAGGTTACGTTGGGAGGATCACAAGGCGGCTATCGGAAAGGATTCATGAACACCTACTGAAATGGCTTCGCAACGGTTCGCTAAAGCCCATTTCCAGTGCAATCGGCTCCCACCTAATCGACACTGGCCATCGAATAAATCCAGATGAAGCATTCCGATTCATCTACAAGGTTCGTCAAGCCGGCTCCAGAACTGTCAGAATGCGAATGTTATCAACCGCTGAGGCTATTGCTATCAGACTGCACAACCCCTGCCTGTGTGCCCAAAATCACTTCGTACGGACCTCATATTAGTTTTAAATTTTTCAGCCAGATGGACCTTTCAAATTATCCACCCTAGACGGAAGCCATAAGCTGGAAATTTGTCCTCCTTCAGTTAGTCAGTAGCACATGTTATGTGCCGGACTCTGTGTCCTAAATTGGACCTTGTGAGTCCTACGTGTCAAGCACTGTATTACTAGCCTCACAATATACATGACTAATTCACCATGTCCAAAAGCCCAACAGAAATGTCATGTGAATAGTCTTCAGCTCAACCAATCATAGTGTAATGAGTGTGCCTTTCTCAACTAAAGCCACAATATTGACTACCTATTTCCTTTTAGACGATGACTCTTCTGTGTCCGATGTAGTTAGGAAACAGCCAGGAACCAAACCCTGGTCAGCTGAATAGAAATTGGTTGTCAGTGTCTTTATTGTATAGGCCGATTCTTCCCAGGACACTCAGAATCAGATTTCAGACACAATCAACACCTAAACTTTATGATTATGTGGGCTAAAACGGTGCTTATCAGTTATAGTAATAGCTTTATAAATGCCAACTGAGTTGAACCCCTAAACGACAGTGACAACTGAAGATGATTTGTACATTCATGGTGCCACTTTAAGAACCAGTGTTTAGAAATGCAGTTTACATAACTCAGAGGGTTCAAGGCATATGAAACTTAGAACTACCTACATTCGATTTACCTGATAAGATATAGCAGTTGTTATTCTGGGGATTGCATAATCAACCTCTCAGGCCTCCCGACCTACCATGGTTAAACCTTGCATATATTCGCACGCGAAAATATATTCAGTGAACAACCAATTTAGAGAAAATTAATAGTCCACTAATGAAGTTTGGGCATAGAATAAATCTCTTCTTTATTTGCAGACATAGACGTTATATATATATATATACATATGCACAAAATAGAAACGGCGCATTTTGGAGAACTTTTTATAAGATGAGCTTATCTTCCAGAATAAATGCTCAATTCGTCACACAATTCCGTTTTTACGCTAAGAGTTTACTGCTTCACTAGGCTTATCAAGAGTATTAGTGAAAGTCTTTTCTTATCTCCATGCGGAAATTCGACTAGCAGTTCAGCAGCACATTTGGTGGTCGATGTACTGTGTCATCTCATACCAGTCGGCTACCTGAAGATTTCTTGATTACACAATGCTGTTAAATATACTTTAAGTGCTGATTCACATTCTTCAATCTGCGTACGGCTTGTTCACTCAAACCAGATGGGAAAAACATGTATTGCGATTTGTTAATATTCCGATTTGTTCTCATCGGTGGCTAAGTTAAGAATGCCAAATTATTATGCAAAATGCTCATTGCATTAATAACGAGTGGACAGTCCAACCTCAGCGGTTGCTTGGAGTAAGACGAAATGTCAACTGGTCATGACAAAGGCTTTCTCAATGTTTTGACCAAATGGACAAACGTGAACATAGTGTTTTAGACTATCGGTTGACATATACGCTCCGTATTCCAGTGGTGTGCACATCTGAAAACAGTTGAATACCTAAAGACAATCGATCTTTCTTGCACTCACCAGCTCCTCTTGATAGTAATAAGTTGACCAACTCTGTGCTACCCTTGTCAACTGCGCTGTGTAAGAGACTGGAACCTGTTGCATCCTGGAGGTTGACCAGTTCGGTTGAATTCAGTAGAAGGTCAAACAATTCGTCCAGACGTCCGAATGCAATACACTGTGGCCGGAAGTGGGAATGAAATTCACTAAATCACAAAAATCAGAATGCTATCATTTGTTAATTACTTTAATGTGCTTTCTTTTACCATCCATAATGAATGTGCATAATTTGTTTGTTTTATTTTCCTATCCGATAGCATCCAGCTATTAAAGCGTCAGGTGTACACATTCCGGAGCACAACTCCGCGCACACACTAATTTGAAAAATTATCACATCCAAAGGCGTCACACATGCATCGAAGTACTCGTTGGATGTGTCTTGGTTTAGTATAGTTCATGGAATGAAAGTCCTGCTTACCTAACCGTTGGACCGGGTTCTGGATTGGATGTAAACTAGACTTCAGCTATCTCAGAAATTTGGCGATGACCATCTTAAGAAGGGTTTATGTACAATAGTTTTTACCGCTAAGGTCTCGCTTAGGCTTGCTGGGCTCGGTTCAATACGACTGTCGATGTTTTCCCGGGATGGATAGCTGGTAAATTTCAGGTTCTCATGGGGGGAGGGTTCATGTTCTTTTGTTTCCAAAACAATTTGGATTTATTTTTTACTTTCAAGAGGTTTGTCTTAGATGGGAATGTGTATTACTGGTTGTTTCCCCTCCTGGGAAGCACCGTTTCAATTCATCATGTTTCTACCTTGGGCAAGCTGACAACGCTTTTGAACAACTATGAACTTAACGGACATAAGGTTGTACCATCCAGTTTTTTGCACGGGAGTCATATACAACGACTGTGACTTTCATGGTCAAGGGTTGACTTGGCACAATGCAAATTCCGATCGGAAGAATTGCACTGGTAGCCCCTTTTGCCATGTTTCACCAACAACTTTAACTTGTGGATTTTTGTAACACATGACTAACTTTTTAGGGCATTTTGCTAAGATTTTTATGTGAAGCCGTATTGATACTGAAAGATAAATGACACAATATTTCTTAGCCCCATTATGTTACGTTACATACATGTTTACACAGAAATAACTGCTAGCTGAAAACAGTGACAGGTGTGACTTACCATTCCAGAGTAAATAGAAGTTCATGTTTATTTGAAAAATAAACTATGCAACTCCTGGTTAGCAACACCCCATAGTTCTAATATATTTTGCATCCCCTCAAAATACTCACTTCAAAAGCACTATCCAGATCGTTGTTTTGTAATGTGTTGCACAAGTAAGGTGATCCCACATGTACTCTCGGGGAAGTTTTCGTTTTTCTGCGTCTGTGGTTTCCGTTCAGTCCAGTTTTTAACATGAATTCCTTATACAGCTGCTGTGTAAAATTTCGCAGCACATCGCGGGTTTTGGAAAGCTGAAGCCCTTCCAGACTCAGCTCACTTTCACCAAGATACAAATTCGGTTGGGCTTCCTCTTCTTCTGATCTGCTGTCCTCGTCAAGACAGCTATCCGTCATACGTTTAGGTTACTCAAGGTGAAGATTAGTCACCACGAAGTTGAATTGTGCTACACAAATCTGGAGAGCGAATAATGTCCAGAAATAATGTGCTTTCAAATTTGCAATACATTAACAGTCGTTGTGTCGTGTTAACTTCACTGTCTCAGTAAAATGTGTTTTCGACAAAAAGAACGAGAAACTAGGTAGTTGTGTTCATTATGTTTGGAAGATTACGAACGTGTGGATATTGACATACTGAAACTTGCATAATCCAATTAATTGCCATGGTTACAAAATACTTGACAGAGATCGTTACACTATATAAAAGACATGAAGTTAATCAGGATGACGGGTAGTTATTAACGTCACTCATTAGTAGCCAGAGTTTGATAGCCGCTGTCAAAAAGTCTACATAAAAAACGAGCTAACTTTGTACTAATACACCAATTAATGTGGTGTCTGATGAAAACAATGTGTTGTCCATGTGAAATGCTAACCGTTTCTACTTCTGCCCGCATTCATGTGTGGGCTATTAGTGTACTGGTTATTTGATGTGTGCTCTGCGACTGGAGTGGGTGGTCATCATATGTTTTTTAGTCATATTAGAAAAGTCCAAAAAGGGTCAGTATCCCCTAGAAACGAATGACCAGCAGTAGAAAACGCTGTGCTGAGTGTTGAGGAAGCATTCAAAGGGGAGAATAAGTGTTCACAAACATGGAAAACAATCACGAAAAATTTCCAAGCATCACATACATTGGACATTTTGTTCCAATGAGACTATAACATCCTCCATGTTAACTTAAAAACAACTATCAGATCAGTCGTAGAGATATGCCTCTGTGAACTAACGATGCCCAGAGATTTTCTGTAAGATATAGATCCGGAAGTTGAATGGTCTTGTCCAAATTTGTTTTTTCTCAAAGAGATAACCATGCTTTTGTCCCATGTATAGTACAGATTTGAGCGTAATGCGATCAGAAATCTGAAGACTCAAAAATAAGCTGAAGGGGCGATACTTAGCAGAAATTGTTCCGCTGTATGAGTAAAAGAGCCCATTTGACTTACCATCGTTTTTCTTCCAAATGCTGGACATGACGCCTAATATATTTGTAAAGTTCAACTTCAGTGTGTTCTCTGACACACAGCGCCTATCTTCCTAGAAAATTCCAATGAAACTTCCATACGCTAGACCAATTTTGATCATTTTTTTCTCCTAGCAGGAGCAGACGAAGTGCCGTTGATGGGTATATCAAGTAAAACTGTCGAATCATAATGAACGGCATTATGTCTGTTGCTGATTCAGCAAAATTCAATTCATCCACTGCCGTATACTTTAGACATTGAGAGTTGTCTAGTCCCCTTTGCAGGGTTTCTTCGGGTGACGCTACTCATAAATTTTGAGTTGAGCTCGAACTAATTACTTATGTTACTCATTGTTTATCTCAGATTGTTGAAGCTGCCCAATTATTTTTTTAATTCATCATCAGCGGTGTATCCAAAGGTTGGGATCATTCAGATTGGTTTACAAAATGAGTAACCTTTGAACAACAGGTTGTGCCTAATAATCTTGTTAAAACCACTAACGATATGGAATATGTCTAACACAATGGCATTTCGTTTGCGTCTCATCGGTTCCTCTTGGAAATTATTTCGCACATTATGTGGTGTGAGACGGAAGCAAAAACAAATTTGACCCGTTCATAAATGAGACAGACCATCATGTGATGCAAAGAAGATTACTTGAAGTCGCTGAGACACGTGTAATGATGAGAGGAATGAAGAAGTAGGCAGACTAAAATGGCAGTCTGGTATACCGTCTTCGTGTTCCTTATCGCAGAGTATGCCTCATCCAGACAACTTTCGTTTTCACCGTGTGACTGATTATCACAAAAATGTCCGGAAAAATCTGTCTGTGTCTCAACACCATACGTTTTCTACGGTGCGGTAACAGATGTCAATAGGACTGCGCCAGACATGCTGTGTTACAGTTGGCTTACATTAAATCTTAAGAAAACAGTGGACTGATGGTCACCTGTAAGTTCACACACACGCCGCATCTAGGAACGGCGGTGGTCGCTCCAGAATTCTACATTAGTGTCCTTCAATCCGAGTGTTTCTAGTGGGAATTAAGAAATCAATCAGGAAACCATTATGAAACAAAGGAATCATTTGAATTATGGATGTACCAGAGATGTAATGTCACTGTGCAATTATTAATAATAATCAGGCATCTTTATGAACAGCACTGAGACAATTGATGGATGGATCTCGGTCGTACGTATATCCAAAAGATTTCCAATCATTGGTGAGGTTATAACGGTAGCGCCATAATCTTACGTGGCAATTTTCGGCAGATCAGCTGTTGCAGTGTTTGACAAAATTTGTCTTCAGAAGAACGAGGTAACACAGCCTTGAGTGTTGCCTT
The DNA here is from genome assembly GCA_008508345.1 of Paragonimus westermani. NCBI lineage: Eukaryota > Metazoa > Platyhelminthes > Trematoda > Plagiorchiida > Troglotrematidae > Paragonimus > Paragonimus westermani. The sequence continues at coordinate 141,953 of QNGE01001047.1, forward strand.
AGGGGAAACGGATGCTATAGCGGTTATTCTAATTTTCAAGTGGCAGTTGTCAAGAATAGTGGTGTATCTCTTTCAATCTGTTTTCATATAAATGTGTTGGGCTTTCTAATGGTTACCGTCAAACCCATTTCTAGTAAGTTATTTCGAAATGGCTGCAAACGCTACACTGCTGTAAACACTGTTCTAGTGATTCCATGTCTGTACATGAACATCCGTTAAAGACTGGCCATTTCATATGTCCAAAACCCTCTCTTGCAATAATGGGCACTGACAGCAAATATCAACTTCGCAAATCTTTGAGAACTGCACTGATTTCAGATAATCAATCAAGAATGTGCTCCCAGAAGTTAGTCAGCTCGAACTATGAACTTCAGTAGTTTTAATATACAGTCAGGAGTTAAGCGATTACTGTATCAGTTCCCAAAGCCTTGTAGTTCTTGTGTGAATTCTATAATATCTGTCACACTTTAAAAGACTGGTGTGTTATTAATCCACGTCACAAAATGTTTGCTAAAAAACCGCTCCGTTCATTTTCTCGTGTTCATATATGGAGGGCTAATTCTTTGTAGACTGGAACTGAAGCTATTATCCACCAGACCAATATTCACATTCCTTAGGATTCACATTGACATATACATTATACATGCGCGACAAAATTTGGCCCTCTTGAATTGACGTGAACCGCCGACTGTGAAAATAGATGACAAATAAACACTCAACCGTTTCAGTTCATTTGTTTTAAAAAGTGAACATCTAATAACTAGATGCTATCTGCAATATACGTAGACGTGCTTTAAAGGGTTATTCAGGTCTGCGTATGTGTCTGTCGACATTATTGCCAATCTGAAAACTGAAACAGACATCAGTAGTATGGAGAAATTATGCACTTTCCTCAGGGTAAATTTACATTCACACAGGAAAGCAATAGCTGTTTGATTACCAGAATTATCCAAAAATGTATCTAACTTACATCGCTTCGAATTAGACTGTCCTGGGTTGGCTTCACAGTGTTTCAGTATTCAGTCAAACTATTTATTTGATTCCATCGTCCAATAAAATAACCAATATTTGCTTGTCATCAAATGCTTTTCGCCGACCAATCAAGTGACTTGAGAGAAACTCACATTTGACTGCGTCTTGTACATGTAGCTCAATGTCTCGGCTAGCCTATTTGGAAGTAGACCTTACACTTAATTCTTGTCTGTGTTCGTTGTTCACCAGTAATGCACGTAGAAAAAATACCATGCTCATTTTATGGTCACGTTCAAACCAGGAATCGTTACTTTTCTAGCCACAATTTACTGCCCCCTGCCCCAAGGGAAAGATTTGAGTAGCATCATCCATGTGGATATAGCTACCGCTTTCATCAAAGGTAAGCAAGAGCAAAGAGATAAGAAGTACGAAGTAACAGTCGGGTATCCCCAATTGGTGTGTGAAGTGCAGTTCAAAAAGCGTGGATTCAGACCACTGACTGACTGTTGCGATGGTCAAGAGAAGCTTCTCAAAAGCCAAGACATTCATTGCTCTCCGTCCTATTTCGTTTGCATTGAAACACGGCATGGCGGTTTTACACACATTCCGTTGTCCGGTGCATTTAATCGCGGCACGGATGGACGATTTATAAATGGTTTTTTAAAATGTTGCATAAGATTATGCTTTTTATAACAGCAGTAAGTGTCTTTAAAACTTCTTCTTTGTTGGACTCAAAATTCACCTCGCATGTTCCAGTTTCAAGTCATCTTGTCGCAGATTTGATCTGTTTATTCGTAAGCTGTGAGTGGCTATCCATTTCCAGTAGCATACCTAGATGTGTTAATGTAACCAACCAATCAAGCCATTGCTTGCGACGCCTCTTACGCGGTAAAGATCAGAAAAAAACGTTACATACATTACCATGTCCTGGAGACCAGAGAATTAGGAACACTTAGTAAACATGGTGTTACAATCTATCACGTTGCATCTTATATTAATACGTTGACTAAACAAGCCCCTCCTCGGAATTCATATACCAAACGAGAAATGAGGATAAAGAAAATAAATTAGTGATCCTCGTGATTGCACTCAGGACCTACTCTGAAAAACACACTCAACACATCGTACGAATAGTGAGTGAATTATTCAGCATACAATCATAATCTGCAGTACCTACGAAATTTGCTATCAACACAATTGCAACATTTCTGGATTCCAGTGCACTTTTGGCACTTTGTGCTGAGGATGGCGGTGAAGTGCGAACCACTATAGAAAGCCTTTGAGATTAGACGTGGAAGAAGGAATCAAGTTGACCATCACTCACATTTGATCACAGCGTTCGCATTCAGATAGACTTTCCAGCCAGCCTCTTTCGAAAAAAAAGCACTAGACTCGAGTTTCGCTCTCATTAGAGCTCATCAGTAGTACATATCCTTGCCACGGCCGGGATTTGAACTCCGACCATTCCAATCATGAGGCAACCGTGTTCACCATTGCGCCATTGACCTCACATTGGGCACGACCGACTTTTCCAATCTGAACGCTCAACCACTCTCGCTTGTGAGCAATGATCAGGTTGCCCGATCGTCTCGAGAAGAGACACGGTTACTGTCTGTTAACTCCAATCGATAACCCCGCGATTAGTACTTCCGAGACAGGTCGAGATCACTGAACTCATTAAACCTGCAAGGCGCAGTGGTCAACACGGTTGCCTCATGATTGGAATGTCCGGAGTTCAAATCCCGGCCGTGGCTAGGATATGCACTACTGATGAGCTCTAATGAGAGCGAAACTCGAGTCTAGTGCTTTTTTTCGAAAGGGGCTGGCTGGAAAGTCTATCTGAATGCGAACGCTGCGATCAGATGTGAGTGATGATCAACTTGAAAATAAACTAAATCTCCGACTACGCATCAGTAAGTTTTATAAAGTGCTCTATGGTCGAACATTTGCAGTGTGCACCGACCACATACCAGAACTCTCTGTCTTTGGCACCAAGGAAGCCATTCCAGTACACAGCAAGTCGTTTGCAACGGTTGGCGACAATTTGATCAGATTTGACTTTATCATTCAGTATGTAAGAATAACCATTTTTGGACATGTGGATGAGCTATCTGAACTCACTGTTGAGAGATTTTGTGCTCAGACGTCTCAAGGTATCGTTATTTCCTCCGTGGAGGTCAATAAAGAAGTTAGATCTACGTTCACAGATTCCGTTCACCAACTTCCCTTCATCCGAGATACAGAGACAGACTAACGCAGACCCTTGTCTTCAGCGCATTCTATTTTTCCTGCGAAATGGTTGGCCACAAATTCCAAGTTCAGACTATAAACCATTTTGCCGCCAGAAGGATACCTCAATGCAAGTCGATGGTTGATTAAGGTTTGGAGGCAGAATGATGGTACCACGCACGTTTTAAAGCAGAGTTCTAAGTCAACTACACCAAAACCACCCTGGAATCGTACGAATGAAGTCCGTCGCACGTTGTTTCGCTTATTGGCCCAATAAATATCAAGATATTGAACATCCAGTATGCCAGTCTAACAAGTGTGTAAAGGCTGCCAAAGCTGCTATCAAACTGGACTTCCACTCACGGCCAATCTCTTCTGCTCCTGGTGCACGTACACATGTTCACTACACAGGGCCCATTGATAATCATTATTATCTTATTATTGTTGACTCGTTCTCCAAATGGCCGAAAATTGCTATGTTAAAGAACCAGACGACAGCTACCACAATAAAGTGTCTCTACCACTATTTCTCACAGTTTGGGGTTGCTGAAACGATTGTTAGCGATAATGGGCCACAATTTACGTCAGGCGAATTATCAAATTTTTGCCGTTCATTGGGGCGTGCAACACATGCGAAGCCCCGTTTATCACCCTCAGTCGAATGGACAAGCTGAACTGTTTGTTGACACGTTTAAATGGAGAAGGGTGTGTATCAAAAATTTCAGACACATTTCCGTGAGCATACGGATCAACGCCAAATCAACCATAGCCTAACAGTCAATCACCATCAGAAGTGTTCCTGAGGCAGAAGATGTGCCATGCTCCCGTAAATCGTTTCGAACGAACCTAACCCCAGAATAGAAAATCAACTTAACCGCCAGCATGGGACTCGAATGCTCGTATTTCTTCCTGGTGATTTGGTGTATGTTCGTGACTTCAGACAGCAAGTTAACCCTTGGATCCAAGGACCCGTGAAAACGAGAATCGGCTGCGTACTGTATGCAGTGGAGAGCCAGGCAGGTCAACCAGAAAACATGTCAGTCATATCAAACGCAGATACACAACGAATGACGACAACGCAAGCAGGGGGAGGTCCACCCACTGCCCGAGAAACTGCTGACAATCGAGGCTATTCCGGTGCAAACTTCGTAGACGACGCCGAAACAGTTTCTCGGTCGCGTTGGGTTTTACAGTTGCTTCATCAAAAACTTCCATGACCTCGCGAGTCCTTTATACGAAATTCTAAGGAAGGATTGCCAATTTCATTGGTCACAGAAGGCCAACCAAGCGTTCGTCGAGATCCAACGCTTGATGAAAGAAGGACTGTTAGCCCTGAAATTACCAGTGACTGGAGAGAGCTTCATTGTCGCAACGGATGCGAGTGATGTAGGAATTGGAGCGGTACTGAAGCAGGAAGACGGTGTCGTGGAATACGCCAGTCGGGTAATGAGTCCTGCTGAACGAAACTATTCAACGACAGAGAAGGAGTGTTTGGCAATCGTATGGGCCTTGGAAAAATGGAGGCTGTACTTGCTCGGCCGAC
>QNGE01001047.1:147238-176065 GCA_008508345.1 Paragonimus westermani
GCTGGGAAGAAACGTTACCGTTGATTCTGTTGGCCCACCGCTGTTCGCCGCAAGGGACAACGAAAAAGTCGCCATTCGAGCTAATGTATGGGCGCGTGCCACGATTGCCAGTCGATCAGGAGATTGGTTTATGAGGAGACCGACGGATGAGCACGCGTGAATTAGCGGAAGCTCGGAGATCTGCCGACCGAAACTTGAAAAACACACAAGAAGCTTCTAAGGAGCAATCAACTGCGAGGCTATCGGGTCGGAGGACCGTGTTTGAACCTGGATCTAAGGTTAAATACCGAGACCAGCGGATCGCGGGGGCAACAGGACCCGGATCTAGGAAGTTCCTGGCAAAGTGGAGAGGAACTTATGTGGTAGTTGAACGTCGTGGCCCAGTGTATCTGATGAAGAATGAGAAAAATCAACATCGAGTGCACGGAAGTCAACTTTGTAAATGGTACGGCACTCCGATCAGAAGAGAATGCCCACCAGGTGTGTCAACAGCACCGAGGCCGGCACGCAGATCGTCGAGAGAACGAAGGGAACCTGAACGCTTTTTGTTACGACTGGAACAATCTTTGTGGGGGGAGGAGTGTCGTGAGGATAGACGGTCGCACCATGCTACTCACACCACTATTCAGTAGCCGCATGGATCGAAATGATCGCGGGATAAATACGGGAGACATGTGGGAAGGGTCGTTGGAAGACAGAATGACATTTAATGGCTGTCGCCACATGACGGAACTGAGACATGGTGTCCAAAGCGACTGGAGCGTCCACAAAAGAGTGCGGTGTGCAAATGAGTGTTTTTGTTACTAGTACCGTTGAGACGCTTAAGTGGTGTATTGGTTTCCCCGATAAAACAACCTTCGTGTCGTCCGCCTTCTGGATTCTCAACACTGCCTCTAGATGTATTATTCGGTACATTTTCTATAGCAAAAACAAAAACGCCTGGAGAGCATTCCTGAAGGAAGACATTCAAGACGCACACGCCCCCACATCCGGAGACTTCAGATACCTTCCCATAGGCGACCGTATGTGTGACATTTTCTTTGTTCAACGAGTAGAGATGTACGGTCCATCTATGTTACGTCATGTGCATGTAGGAGCGCACACACACAGTCACTCACTCACGTGGACCTTCTCGTTTCACAGTTGCCGGTTGAAAATTGCTGAATAGATTGAAAATAACACGTTGGGAACAAGTAGTAATACTTTATGTTACACACGACGCCAAACACGTTAAACACGACACACAAACTGTTTGACTTCATTCGTACCAAATTCGGCACGGATATCTTACTTCTGTCAGTTGAAAAGTTCACGTGTGCACCCTGGCTGGCCTGCCCAGACATAGTTTGTTCTTCCCTCATAGGCTTGTTATCGTTTCATCGATCCGGTCGTTGTAAACCTTGTTCATTGTTAGATGTAATGCACTTTTCAGCCTGGCGCATCCAGGATACACAGGATTCCTCCTGCATCACTTCAGTTCTCACTTCAGTGCGTAGTGTAGAGGTAACATGTGTTTTACTTCATACTGTAAATGACTCTGGAATTGGCCTGTACCAGAGCATGACACAATATGCAGTCTGATTTACTTATCATTGACCAGCGTCTGTCAGCCTGGCTGAAGACTGAACGAAAGTGGAGTGGCCGGCCGTTGCCAAAGCACGACGAATCTATGCTGTAGTTAGTCACGCTTGCAACTTGTCTGTAAACTATTACACAGTGAAAACGGACTGCAACAAACGATGCCACTGTACTTCCTAAGACCATCTTACATGAGGTCCTCAGCGAAATCAGCCATAATTGGGCACTCGAGCCAAATAAGGACACCAGTTAAAACTTAATTTTATCGGTCCAATCAACAACAAGGTGGTATCAGTCATCACTTTGTTTTTAAAATATCTGGTAGCCTCGCGTCCTCACATGCTCATAACCGAGCTCGAGTATACTCAAGTCCTGTTTCCTTTTTGAACGGTCGATATTTTGCGTCTGTTTTTGGAAACTCCGGTGAGAACTCGTGGTAGGCTAGACATCATGAGTTATTTCTCAAATGATGTGAAGCGAAGACTGTTCAGTAGAGAGCTACTGCGACGGTTGTACAGGCTATAGATACTCTCAACGTTCCATGTGGGTTATTGTCTTACAGCTGTAGTCTGGTCGTGACGACAACTTCAAATATACTTCAATATCAGTGAGATGTCAACTTCTGCGAGTCGAGTCGACTCAATCGCCGGTAACTGCTTATCGGAACCAGAATACCCTTCGGTTAACTCGCTTGTGGACACAGCGTAAGTAGTTGAGATGCGGCTTTTTCTCAGTTACTGCATGTACGCAACACTTTATCCAAAAGGGTCAATGAACAGACACCCATTTTTAGCATCAAAACATTAGCGTTTATTACTGTTGAATGTAACTGTTGCGCTGGTTCCATAGAATCTTTTATTAACTGTAAAATACTGTTGTAACCGGGTCATCAGACGAACGACAGTCATGTGTTGACAGTTACACATCGCCAAGTAGCACGGTCGCATCGCAAAAAGTTTCACGGTGAAAATACCCACGACTAGAGTGTGAAAATTTGACAGAGTGTGGACTTCGGTGCTACCAGATGTAACCATGTCAACGTACTAAAGTCAAACAGTCGAACGAAATAAAGGTACAGAGATGGGGTTGTGTGCGGACTACTGAACGCACTGGAGTCCTGAGGTAGTACGACATGATTTTGTGAGCATAGAGCAGGACCACTTTTATAGCTGCGCCACTAGTGTTTACTGAACAAGGTAGCAGGGGTCATAAAATCTGCTACTTAGAAAGACCACTGCGATCTTTCAATGTTTGACCTTGGCCGACGATATGTTATCAAGCAAGGCTGAGTGACTTTGAGTATTTAAGTCTGGTGTAACTTCGAACACATCAATTGAACACGACAGTGATCAAAATCCATCAGTGTCCTAAGCACTACTCCGTCAGGCTAAGCAAGCCCCTCACTTTTAATTGGGTTCAAATCTTAAGAAATTGTCACCAGTCGGTTCCCCCAAGAAATCCCCTTCAAACGATAAGTAGATATAAAAAAATGATCGCTTTTCTGAGTCTGCCGTCATTCATCCTTAATGGTTTCTGATTATATCTGGAATCCAAGTTTTTTGTCTGATTTTACTTCCCTATGACAGCATTAGACGAAGACAACCAGCAAACGTCGGTGGTTTGCTCCTTCTAGCAAGGTGGTTAGCAAGCTTCTTTAGCATTCGAGCAAAAAGAGTGTAAAGAACGTGCTCCAGGGGGCAATGGAGGGAAAGTTGCCCAGTTCAAGAACCTATAGAAAAACAAGAACGGATCGCATAAGCTAGGAATAGTTTACTCAGAAGAGGTGTGCTCCGAAGAACGTGTGCACTGGCAGCAACATCGTACCCCCGTCACATCGAAGAAACATATGAACAAGCGTACTCCGCCTCCACCTGGTTCTGAATATGATAACGACCATCACAAAAATTGGACAGTGGGTGAACTGAAACTTTGACGAAGACCATGAACAGCACTTGGTCGGAGATAGAGAAGATGTCTTTATCAAGGAGTAACAGAAAGTCACTTCTCCCATTTGCGGTTATCGTGGCCGTCGGGCCTAGTGAGAGAATATGTGAGAAAATGGCTCAGTAACCACCAGGCGGTTGCGCTGGCTTGACAGACATATTGAACACTTCGAGGAACGATTCTGCTGGCGACCGGACCCGAATCGCCAGTAGCTACTTTTCAAATGGTCTTCAATCAGAATCAGAATTGGTCCTGGGGCTCAAGCTATTAAAGTTGCAAAACCATATCTTCTCTCTCCGAACTGATAAATAGTTTCAGGCGGTCAAGAGGACTGAAGAGGTATTTCACGATTGATGCTTACCAACAACAATCTGCGTCTTCAGAAATTAGGCCCGAATCCTGTGCGACATCCAAAAGTGCATCAGTCTAATTTTGCAACCAAGTTACTTGTTGGTCTTATTTTACGTCGGTTCACCAAGTCCAGGTAAAGTCGGATATGCGAATAAGAGGCGGGATTCCACCTTAGCTGTGGGCGCAATGGGCATCTCTTTGCCTTGGGCTATCGGCGTTTCTACTGGCAACTGGCAGATGTATCTTAGACCTAAATATCACCTTCAACTTGGCTGCCTGTAAGATTCTGTGGTGGAAATCTCGATTCACCGATTAACCAAACCCCGACACAACAGAAGATCTGGCAGACGGCCAATCCAAATATCGCATTAAACATACAACATCAGGATTGGAGAAACGGTCTCAGTGTTGTGCCGTGCGTAATCCGCCAATTCATCTGTTCCTATCCCACCAATTAACATACAGTTTATGACGTTGCATGTGCTAATGAGATCAGCCAATTCCATGCTGTGATTTCTTTAATACTGTTGTACATCCATAAATTCGGTGTCTCAATTCATGAGTAACAATTGCTTACTGCTACCAGTACCAGGCCTTCTCCTTATTACTTGCGTGGGAGGTTTCAATTCACGTACGATTCCTAGGGCTATTCGAAGTCCCTAATTTTGAGTATCACAAATTCTTCGATACTGTCTTTGTCGCAAAAGATTTCCAGAGAAGTATTTGAATCTGCCAAGATCGCTCTTATATGAGTGTTCCTCACAACCGGTGACTTCCGCCAAGTATGTTCGACTTCCCCGTTCCTACTTAATCTTCTTATAGATGATATACCGGAAGGTTGGCTTGACGAATCTAATGAGCATGGCGTTGAGCTTTATCCTGACTTTAGGTTAAAGAACGTGGAGTATTGGGATGAGATTGCCTTGTGCAGTCTCTTTGTCGACTACACGTAGACCTTGCTGAACAAGTTGAATAACCGAGTCACATGGAATGCGCTCACCAGATCCATAGTTCAAGGTGAGCTTCAAGAATGCTGCATTTCTACTCTCTTCTCCGTTATTGCGGGCATTCCACTTGAGTTTGTGAGCAGCTTCACACACCCGAGTAACACCTTCGTCAGACTGTATGTTTTTGATAATACATAAGCAAAGATAACAAAGGCACTTTCTGTCTTTTCCAACCTGTTATTTAGATCGTCAGAAAGATGCCCGGTTGTTGCTGAAAGAAAGGGCACATAATATTTGTGATTTGCTCCACCGTTCAGAAAAGTGACCAGTTTGTGAGAAAGATATAATCATACCTGCTGTATTGGTCATCTTTGTCTGGGTGAATTGATCTATGTCATGTAGACGATCAGGTAAGTAATGCTGTCGTTCGCCAGTGAATGGTTTGGAATGCTCCAATCACGTGAACCACTGATCCACCATTCATGCTGCACAGTCTTCAATTGCTTGTCCTCCTATTTCTTATGCCAGACAAATGCTTATCACACTTGGCATGGAATGCAAAGATGACTAACAGTTACGTAAAACCGCACGTTAATCAAGCCAAAGCGTGATCAGGAGTTGTGAAGGCACTGCCTGTTCCGCTGAATAGGTGGGAGTCGGCTGCTCATTTGAGGTCCTCGTGAACTGTCGAGTCGTTGGCCACAAACGTTATCTGCGATAGCAGTGTTCTAATGTCAGTGGCCTACCTGCTTTCTTATCATTTTCACTTCTTCTCCCTCAATTCTTTTAATTCATTTCCATCCTTTTTGTTGAAGCCTTCCCATTCTAAGTTATTCCACGATCCGGGTCACATCTTTTGGTCAAGTTCATGACTGCTGTGAGTGAATGAATGAATGATCTTTAACAGTCGTTATCTGGTGTAATTAGCGAAAGTCAGTTCTGGTAAACTGAATCAAACTATCTAACACAGACTTGGTGCATGTTATAAAAAATGACCCACGGGATTAAGCTGTTACTTATAAGATGCATAAATGAAAACAGTATATGACTGGTTCCAAATCACAAACTGTTTTCTCCTATATGTCGCACATTATTTTGCACAGTTATGGCAATTACTGTGCGCAAGAAATGGCTCGAATCACAACCAGTTTATACAGGAAAAAACACGGCAGATATTCAGCGTTCGCATACGCATATTCTCCAGAAACTTGACCTAGAGAAGCAAGGATGAAACAAAGAATGGTAAAACGAAAACCGAAAGCTCGCGGTGTGTTCATGATTCCTGTGTCCATGATGAACATGGAAAAAGCAAGTTTTATAAATAATGTGAGAATACATTGTAAATGATCGAAGTCAGATCAAGTGTTTCTAAACAATAAAGTGAGATATGGTAATGATGACGATAAAATTATGGTAGGTGATTCACTAATAGGAACAATGATCCGTAGCGCCTGGTTAACAAGTTGAAATGAACGGGCACACTATTCAGCTGAAGGGTAAGTACATAGGCGTTTAGGACTTAAAAGTGCGATGTTAAAAATTCGGATAATGAACTATAAAGTGTTAAACTTTGGAATAAAATATGTTGGTCGACACACGAAATGATCCCTTCATATTGTGGTCTAAGGTGGTTCCTGAATATTTGATAAGAAATATCAATGGAATGGTGTGGAAAATTATAATTCATCCTTGGACGTTATGAGCTATGTAAAACTTAAAGAGAAAAGCAATTTGAAGAATTATGTGGCCACGAGCAAGTTTCGGATCATGAGACGGAGTCACTTTATCCAACCTGCCTAAAGGAAGAGGTTAAAACTACTGATTATGTCTGACTACGAACAACTTCTTCAACAGGTAAGACACCAAGGTTTGTAAAGTATCATACAGGAGGAATAAAATATATGAAACGGTGAGGCTTAAAAACCTCAGAATAAACAGAAGACAGGGATGAGACTTTACTATTGTACCAAGTGGATTGTGTGCCATAGCCTGAAAGATGAGTTTCTGAAAACTGTCATCTTCCGTGTTCTCAACAGCTATGAAAATATCCATCTACCTGGAAGCCGATAGTAACCTTGAGATGGTTCAGGAAACATACAAACTGTTCGGCTGATCGTAAATGATGGCGTTTAGTTTGATTGAAACTACTAGGAAGATGTCGTTGAAGCCGAGTGAAAAACACACGAGTACACATTTGAGATAATTCCTGAATGTTCTGGCAACGACTGCTTACGCAAAAACCAGATTCATTTCTCAACAGTGCACTGGCCTCTTGTTAGGTGTGAAAATTCACTGTTGACATAATGCTGTTTTGCCTCCAGTTGTCTTCACAAAACACTCCGTTCGCTGTTAGTTATTGCCGAATTATCGCGATACTAACTTCCCCATCCGGTGAATGGCATGCTCAAAATTCCCCACGTTTTTGTTCCCGCAAGTCAGAAGTTACAGCGAGAAGATGGGGGGAATCTGCGAACAAATTTTACGTAACGGTTCAATCATCATACTACTAGACAGAGTTCAGAAAATATCGGAACCCCCGTGCACCTCGAGAATTCTAGCAACATTCTGAATATTTGGATCATACTTCCGGTTGTAACTACCGAAACATTGTTATCTCGGTGAAGGTAGTCTACATCAGTTGACGTGGGTTTTTGTCTGTCGATGAAATAAATTGCGATAACTAGATTAGACTACTACCTTTGATGTTAGTAGTTTGTCGTGATCTCGTTTAAAAAAAGCACGTGTGGGCAAGTTGTTGGTCATACGGGAACTCTCAAGTAGCTCGGATTTTAAGATTTGGTAGTCACCGAAGACGACCTCATCATGGGGTCAGTGTGTTAACCAAACTGCGTGAGTAAGGTTCAAGCGAGGCATATCGTACCACAGTTGAGCTCTTCGGTCCTTCAGGTGAGAATTTGAATGGCCGGGTCGAATCAAGTGGCAAGGCTTTATCAGTTGGTAGCAGAAAACCCCATGTCTTCTAGACTTTACATTGTGCAGGAGGGTCTACTGAAATGAGTACTAATTCCAAATGCACTGTTTCTTGAGTTTAGTGTAAAATAGGTATACCGGATTGGACTGATCGATCACAGCGCAGAGATGAATAATTCACAAACGGACTAGCTTGAAAATTAACAAGGAAAACGGAGATTGGGTTTAAGTGTTTTGGTCAGCAGATGAACTTGTCACAAGCCTACGCTCTCAACCCATAAGACAAACATACTCACGGCAACAACTAGACCCACCCACCTATGAAGTACACTATCATCCAGGTCACATTAGAATTCAAATGAAACAGACTTGTTAACAAAGTAGTTTTACCCGACCAAACTTGTAATTGCTGGGTCGACTATTTTGTACAGTGGATACCATCTTCGCAGAGTTGACTGTTCAACAGTACTTCAAAACACATTTGCTGTCATACTATGTGTAAGCATACGCATGAACTGGACACTATCAGGCTGTTTACGTTCAGATGGTGGTGGTCTTAGAAACCGGGTTGCGATCATTGACTACCTGAAGGACGGTCGACGATGTAGAAAAGTTTGGTTGGGTAGGCTGCTGATCTCTAAAACCATCACAAAATCGGCCGCTGCTCCATACACTGTTCTCTTTATCCGCCGAATAACCTTGATTATAACTCCAGCTTGAAGAAGAATTGAATCCGGTAATCAGAATTTTAAGCAGAGTTAAAATACGTCTTAGCGACAAGTAAAGCTTCAAAATTTTTGCTAACCTAAAGCTAAACCATAGACAAATTTAGTTCACGAAGTGTCACTCTACCAGTTTTGCGCTTTCCAGCAACCTACTTCACTTTATTTGGGCCAGCTCTTTTATGAATTCCGAAATATGTATTCATAATTTAGACCGTTATTGTATTTTCAACCTGTATTGTGGATTCTGGTTAATAAAAATGTAACTGAATTGTCCTGAACTCAATGGAAATGACTGCAGTAGTTGGCGAAGGTTTAAAACTTTTGGACAACATAAAAATTTGTAGGTCAGTATGAATGTATTTGCTCTGAGTTCGATTCACTTCGAAGTTACAACACATCTATTTGGGTGGCAGACTGTTTAAAGAAGATCGTGATAGTTGAGGAGATAGGCACCATTTCAGAGATGAGTCTAACGCCCTGGTGCACGAGTGCAGCGCCCATAGTGACGGGGACGAAATATCGATTACAAACTGCATATATCCATTCTTTGGAACCTTAGAATACACTTCTAGATCACACTGAAATCGGTCGCATATGGCGCGTATCCGTCTATCCGTGGGATCGGCAATCACCTTGTCTATCCCGCAAAAATCCTTGAGGAAGAAACGATATTTTAAGATGCCCCTTGGCTGACTGGCATAAAAGAGGGTGGTATTTGAGACGTTAGTATCAGTTTTGACTACGCGTTTGGCTAGTTCTGTTTGACTGTTGGATCTCGGGCGTCTTCCTGCGCCACAACTACTCTTGGCAACCAGACTTCTTGTGGGTGATGTTTTCACTGGTTCCATGTGTACGGGATACCACGATTTTGCAACCTGAAAACAGGTGGTTGGGGGATGACACAGATTATAAGGAATGGGCACTACAGAAGCCTCCTCCATATCACCCGTATGTGTGAAGGTTACCTGCTCGCAAGTAGACGAGTTGTGTGTTCCTGCGACCCGTTGTGGTACATATCGTAGACGTTTGTGATAGGATGCCTGATTCTCTTCGAACACTGTGGTCATAGGACGATACCAGTCAACTACAGAGGCGAAGTTGGGTTGTGAACCAGACTGGTGGGAAGTGTAAATTTGGGGATGAAACGTAACTGACATTGGTTCAGAGTAGTTTGCAGGGGATAGCACTGCAAAGTCTTCATTTGTTGCAGGTTCTGAACTGTGGATGGATACTGTATGTCGAGGTTCGTTTTCCATTTGTCTAAACTCTGTAAAATCAGGATTTGGTGTAAGGATTTTTGATGGCATGACTTCACGAAGGATGGATGCGCTAACATCCGGTGTTTTAACAGGAGTTGACAAAAGATTACAATTATGATATGTATTACCGGGATCAGGTTCCCGACGACAGTCTGGTCTTCTCAGCTTGAATTTCCCGCAAGGATTTGTTTCAATCGGCTGCTCGCGGCCAGTACTCAACGCAAAGTGACATTGGGTCATTTCCGGGGGGTGTGAAAGTCGGCTATGTTTTTGAGAAACTGAAGAGGGATATGCTCGCTTTATGAGTGCGTGATTTAGTGATCGGATGTCCCATAAACTACCGCACGAATTGCAACGACTTAGGTGAGATCTGCCAAGAAGATTGATCTGTATACCGTTGGAACCGGTTTGAGGGCACGTGTGATTATCCACGCAATAATGCGTTGGGAGCGTGGGCACAGATTTACACCAACGGGAAAGTGGCCCAGAGTTTGGCTCCAGAAGATTTCTTCTATCACTGCATCGTATACGTACAACATTAAGATTTGTAGTTCTATCTTTAAGGAATTGTTTCGTTGACAGTTGGTTCGCTATTTGAGGTCCACCAAAATTTTGGTCGCCGTGTGCTTGAACGTTTGTTGAATTAGTCGCAATGACGCCTTTTGATGTCCTTCGGTTATCATTACCAACATGCAACTGTCCACTCCAGTTGATTAGGTTTGCATTCGTATTTGATAGCTTAGTGGGTAGTTCTTGTGCACTCAGACAATAATGAACACGTTTATCAGCTGTACCTGTGGGGGGAAAGGTGGTATAACTCATATGACCCAGCTCGTAACATTCATTCCACTCGGAAATACGTGACTCATCACAGACCTGTCTCGCTGCAGTCCTGGGGAGAAAGTTCAAAACGGCTGTATCATGCATATCAGAAATTTCTTGTAAACCAGCGACAGATGAAGCTGGATTGTGTGAACTTTTCAGCAATACATCACAATCAGCTTGGGTATCGCCACTGATGTGCTCGATTATTTTGCTCGACAATGGCTTATATAGGGTGGGTGCTCGCCATAAACAGTGGCACAGCTTAGTGGGTGAACATTGGCCTCGTACCTCAGTAGAACTATGGAGTAGTTGACACTGAATACCTTTGTTTGCTGTTTGGATATCTGCTTCGGTTGCAACGGATCTTGCGCTAGCTTGTTCCAAGTCGGTGCAGGATAGACATGATGGCTCTCGATTATTCAAAGATATGCCCACACTTTGTTTGCGTTTTGATGCAGCTTCATAACTGCTACCACTGCACAGATTACCCATTTACATAACTTGGCATCATGTGTTCATTTCCGCTGACATGTGTTCCTGCTATCGCGATCGATAGCACCGTCACTTCAAACTGAAATCACGTGATCAAACTACAGACACCGTCAGTAAGACAGTGTAACAGGACGACAAATATATACACAGGACAGCGATCGCAGACAGTTCCGACGCAATTCAAAACCAGAGAAAAGACGTAAAGAGCAATCACAACCAGTGTATTGGCAATACAGAGACGAGGCGGCGATCCGCACAACGGTATTGACAACACTAACTCAAAGTCCCAAAAAACAACGCATTTTTTAACCGTTCCAAACAAATAAGTCCAGGGGGAATTGAATGTCACAGTTCTAGGGACGTCCACGTCGTGTGGAAGACGCCGAGTACTACGTAGGTGGGCGACCTGAAATAGATAACAAGAGAGAGAACATCAGCGGAAAGTTCAAATCGCACGCGCAACAGTTCCTATATTGTTGCACTGCTCCCCTCTCAATGAGGCACTGACCCCAGTGCCTCGGCACCGCCAATGTTGCTGCAACCAACTTCGGCTGGTATTTCGACTGTCTGCTCCGCGATCGGAACGCTGCCAGGTGGTACTGGCAGGGGCCGCATCTGGGCTTCCTCCGGCGTTTTGGCTGGCTTTAACTGATTGAATGTACCGTAAGTACATCCGCTGTTGGGTTTGCAGTGTCACGAATTACATATACAGTGGGTGACCGCACGTGCACAATTGCAAATGAACCTAGCCATGGACGATGGGATCTGTGCGCAGCCCCCAACGTTGGTTTTGGTCTATACAGTCAGACATGATCCCCGATGCGGTAAACTGGTCCGTTTGCTGTACGGTCATAACAGCTTTTCTGATTGTGTCGCAACTTTGACTGATGCTGGGCGGCAATTGACATAATCTGGTAAACCTATGAATTCGGCTGGCGCCAGCGGTGTTAGTACCTCATTCGGCAGGCGCAGTTGATGCTCTAGGGTCAGTAGTAAAGGCGTGTACCCTGTACTCGAATGAACGGCAGCCCTATAGGCTAAGAGACACTGTGGCAGGATTTCGTCCCAACGATGAATAAAGGCACGTAGAATTGTCATTACAGTACGATTGGTTCGTTCGACCAAGCCG
The DNA here is from genome assembly GCA_008508345.1 of Paragonimus westermani. NCBI lineage: Eukaryota > Metazoa > Platyhelminthes > Trematoda > Plagiorchiida > Troglotrematidae > Paragonimus > Paragonimus westermani. The sequence continues at coordinate 159,420 of QNGE01001047.1, forward strand.
TTACTCTGGCGGTGGTAAGGAGTTGTTAGGGTTTTGTGTATGTGCAACATACGACATGCTTCTTCTAGGGGGCGACTTTCAAACGCAGCGCCTTGGTCAGGGTGCAGCTCAATGGGTGTACCGGAACGAGCGACCCATTCGTTTACGAACAACGATGTTATTGTAGAAGCCTCTTGGTTTGGTATCGGAAGGGCTTCACACCATTTGGTAAAATAGTCGACAATCACCAGAATGTACTTACTTCCCCTCCTCGATGTCGGTATTGGTCCCACACAGTGGTTGGGGCCAAGTGTTGCAACCTTTTGAAGTGGGGCCCTGGGAGCTACAGTGGGGGATTTGGTTTGCGCACAGCTGTTACATCTGGCACCGTTGCGAACAACATCGTCATGTAGCTTTGACCACCAAAAGAGCTGTCGGACAGCTGCTTCAGTCCTTCGCTGACCCGAATGTCCAAGTTCTACATGCACCTCTCGGACAACATTTGAAACCTTGCCAGATGGGACGATTAGTCTGTATGTTCGTTTGGCTCTATCAAATAAATGCAATACGCCATCTATAACTCTCAAATTCGCCCATTGTGACCATAAGCAGCGCTCTTCCGGGGATCTGCCATCTATCTCGCGACCAGTCGGTTATGGGTTTCCATCAAGTTGTCGACGGTAGATGTTAGAAATGTACGGATCATTCAGTTGATAGTGTACTCACGTAGCTCCAACTGATGGTGTGGATAGCATAGCGTTAACAGTTTCCATGGGAAAGTGGGACAACGCATCAGCATTCGCGTGACGGCTGCCCGGGCGATAGATACAGTCAAAGTTGCAATCCTGCAGATATTCCAACCAACGTTCTACTTGACCCTCCGGCTCTCGAAAGTTGCGAAGCCATTGTAGTGCTTGGTGGTCCGTTCGAACTTTAAGGGTTTCCCAAGTAAGGGCGGAAGTGTTTAAGGAAATACACTAAAGCTAACATTTCACGGCGCGTAGTGCAATAACCCTTTCACGCTTATCGAGCCGACGACTTGCATAGGCAATGACGACTTCCCCATTGGCCGACTTTTGTGACACTACAGCACCGATAGCTAGGTCACTGGCGTCAGTGTCTAGTATGAAGGGACCGGCTGATGGCGGGAAATCGGGGAATGCGAGAATGAGAGGGGAGCTGAGCTTATCTTCAAGAGTGTTGAACGCTGCGTGACATGCAGCAGACCATAAGAATTTCTTGCCTTTCTCCGTAAGTTGATACAACGGGGATGCTATCTCCGCAAAATATGAAACAAATTTCCGGTAATACGAAGCCAGTCCTCTAAAACTGCGTACTTCGTTTACTGATCGTGGTACTAGCCAATCAACAACTTGTTTGACTTTTGTACCATCGGTTTTTACTCCTGAGGGTGTGATTAAATGGCCTAAGAATGATACTTCTTGCTTTAAGAGCACGCATTTTGTATGCTTCAGTTTCAGGCCCGTCATTCGGAGATGTTCGAATACATTCTTCAGTCTGGGATTATGCTCGTCTATTGTGGGGGCGTGAACATTGATGTCGTCGAGGTAGATTAAACATTGGCTTGGTACTAAATCTTGCAACACTGTCTGCATTAATCGCTGAAAAGTAGCAGACGCGTTAGCTAGGCCGAACAGCATTGTTTCAAATTCTTACAACCCGGATGGAATGATAAATGCCGTTTTTGGCCATCTGCGAGACGGACTTCAACCTGCCAATACCCCGAAGCTAAATCAGACGTGGAGAACCACCTTGTGTCATGCAAAGCATCCAGTGTGGTATCTATGCGTGGCAGAGGAAATGAATCTCTTTTTGTTATAGCATTCAGAAGTCTGTAGTCAACGCATAACCGTAAGCTGTCGTCCTTCTTTTTAACCAATACGATGGGGGATGCCCAGGGAGAAGTCGATGGGCGTATAACTCTCTTGTTAAGCGTGTCTTTAATCATGGTATTCAGTTGTGACTGATAGTGAACAGGAATTCTTCTGGCATGAGTCTAGCATGAGGCTTTCATTATAAGACAAAGCCGTCCTAGTTAGTAATGGTCGTATCAAAATCGATTCCAGTCCGTTTAGGTTGTCGGAAGCTTCTAGTACGTTTACTGTTTGAGGCTTGCCTTCCACTGTGGTATTCTAAGCATTATAACGGAAACGGATTGTCTGTGAAGATGGGTCGATCTTATCGCAGTACTGCCGTAGAAAATCCATTCCTAAAACCGCGCTCCATAGCAGGTGGCTGCTTACTGCAAATTGATGTCTAGTGGTTAAACTAACTAGCTGTACTGTGGCCACTACTTGCAAGCCCGGCTGTAAGATGGTGCCTTTTGCCGGTAATATATAATGGCGGTACTCAAGCTGGACTATTTTACAATTTAATTGGGCTACCACGGCCGAGTTTAAAATAGAACAGGAGGCACCAGTATCAATCAAAAAGCGGTTAGCCTCATTATCCAGTCTACCGTTCACAGTTGGTGGCTTATCTACGTCAGCACTGGCGAGACAGATAACAGAAGGTATGGATGCATACGACAAAAGTGACCTACCTCGTGTTACTCGGCCCGCTACCAGAGGTAGATTGTGTCCACACTTCTGCGCGCAGGAACCAAACCTCTTACAGTAGACGCAATTACTCGTTGAAGAACTTGGTTGGGGGAAGTTTCTGGCGGCAAAACACATGGGTTCTGTTACTGGAGAGGTGTCACGCATCGACTCTTGCACCGCCTTAAATGCCCGTGCTTTTTCAACTGTCTTTATCAGCGACGACGTCGGTTTGCGCATAAATTTTCCATTTAATTGTTGATTAAATAACCCCAGACAGACACGGTCACAAATCTGACAATCTCTTTCCGCCGAAGACGATTGTGGAAACCCTTTCAGAGCTAGTTCCCGCAGGTCACGAAGGAACGAATCTACCGAGTCCGACGGTTGCTGGAGCCTGGTGTGGAACTTTTCGCGATAAACAGGCGCTAACTCCGTGCGCCCAAAGAGTGCTTGTAGGGTTTCTCATATAACTTCGGGTGGTGAATCTGGAGCCACACCAGAAGCACGAAATTCCTTCCACTGCGTGGAAATAAATCAGATCATATACGACGGATGCCGGCTGTTTGCCTGCCACGCCAAATAACCTCGGCTAATTCCTCTCCGGTTGGTGTAATGTATTTTATGAACCAGTGACGGTTTGGCATAGAGGAGTGAAGAGATTGGTCACTGTAGGTCGGGTTCATTTCTCGAGTTACTACCTTCGCTGCTCACAGAGTAGATGGCTGGAGACTTCAGGTGAAACAGTGGCCAATCGGCTTAGTGAAGTGAATTTTATCTATATTCAAACGAGTTCTCTGTGAGTTGGCTTAACTTAATGAGGATGATCGGTAGCTTCATTAACAAACGGGTCTTACTGATAACACCTCACTTACACTTATAACTGCATTACGATTACAAAGAATGGGCGTCGTAATGTTCTATTTTTGAATGTGGAAAAGTGTTTCTCATTAGTGGTTGGGTTTTATTCGCCACTTTTATTCTCGCTCAAACTTTGTCCAGTACTTCATTGTTTTATGACAGTTAAGAATTTCCGCAAACGACTGATGTACTGCTGTCTTTGAACGTAATGATTGTGATGATGAGGAAAATGAGGCAGAATTCGAAAGAATCCAAAGGTTACATAATTACATTCAAATAACGTTGTTCATTCGCTGCAGCATAAAGTGCAGTTTGCCACTTTTGCACATTTCGTGAAACAGCGAGTGTGCAAGCGATTGTTGTTGAATACAGCTTTGTTTTGAATTTTCTTTAAGTTATGAAGTTGTGCATTCTACTTTACAGTTTATAACTAATACTGCTTTTCGGTTGAATTTTCATTGTTTCTCATACAATTTCTGACTAAAACAAAGCGTACCAGAATGTCAACTGATTTTACTAGGTCGACATTTTAACTTATGTAACACAAACCGTTCATGGTGTATAAGCTTTGTCAAACATGAATTTTAAGTATTTGGCTGTTCACTAACTTCTCGTGTATCCCCGCCAGGCCTACTCATTTGAATCGCACCGTTTATTTGAAATAAATGGACTAACTGGGTTTCCGTAGGAGGTCAACTATGCAAAAATCTGTTTTAACTCAGGCCTTTACAGTCCCATATTGTAAGCACTGTATTTTTGAAAATCGGTGCGAGACAACTGGTTCATTCAGACTCAAATTTGTGGGGTGGCTTACAGTCCACTGGAGAATATTAGGAGTATTAATGAATGCGTAACACGCGTTTGCTTTTCGTTGCCGAGTGGTTCACATCTGATCAGATTTCGAGTGCGTTGGGGGTAATTGATTGAGGAAGGTGAGGGTTTTGTACAACACGGGTTTTGGAATCTGTAGACATTAACTTTGGGTAGTTATACCATTTTTGTTTTGATAGTCGCAAAATGGACAAGACAAACCTTGTAGACTAATCGCAAAGTCTCGTTTATTGGTCGGTTCAGATGAAGTGGGAACTAGATGCACCAGAAACGTGTTTCATCGAACCACCGCAAGACCATTTGGGGGATTGCTCACACCTACTTTCCGGTAGCCGCATTTAGTTTTCGCAGCGTAACCGGCTTGATAATAACAACTGAGGGACTGAACTCAAACTATCAACCAAAATGAAGATAAGCTGCTTCTGAGGTGTTGTACTAGTATCGGGCGGGTATTACACAACAAACTGACCTTAGTAGCAGGACAGACATTCCCAAATGAATCAAAAGCTCGGCTTCTGATAAGCTCAATGGTACCTTCACCCTCTTGTGGCACAGTAATAGGAACGGGATTTCTATCCATCGTGTGAACTTATTCAGGGTTCATTCTTGGCTGCATGTTTCTATCCAGGAATCTCTGGGGTTTCACATTTTGACTCGGTGTGCCTCCAGCTTGCTGAACTTCCTCCGGCTTATGACTTCTTTTGGCTGTGTTTAACAAACAGCAAAACAAGCTCTTTAGTATTTTAGCACAACAAAGATATCAAAAAATGTGTTTGTCATGTCATGTTTTTTTCTACGAACTAACCTCCTAACTGACTTATCAATTCTACGTAGACGAACTGACGATCAGTTGTTCTCTTTTTCTACGATGATGAAAGTTATGTTTGGATGCCCACGATCGAAGTCAGCTGATATAGTTCGGGTAGTAGAGTTATCGTTTATCAGACGAAATCTATTGTTTACGCACTGTCCATAGAAAAAGTAGTTATGTGTGAAGTGATGTAGTTCGTTAGACACTAGCTTGACCGTGAACATGTCCGCAAGCAAACAGCCTACGCGAAACTAAGGTGCTATGCCCTCTTTCTGCCCTCAGAGCTTTCCGCTTGATTGCAACCAGGCTTTCTGGGTACACAATAATAATAATGACCCATTTAATTTATTGATGACAACGGCGGTGCCGAGTCGAATGTTCCCAGTTGAGCCACCGAGAAAAGTAATCGTTGCGCTTAACGCACGTTTGAGAATACGGATTGACTTCCAAGGAAACCACGTTACGATTATTGATATTCATTGAGTCAGCCGGGCGGACGAACTCAGAGTCGTCTTCCAGACTGTTGGAATTAGATGAGGTTGGCTTTTTGTACAACAGACTCACTAGCCGCTGAGGTATAACCGTGAATTTCAAGAGTCAGCCATAATAACTTTCCATCCGCGAAATTAACGGATATTACAGACAAGACGAAAGAGCAGCCTAGTAGGTATTGCGACCTCGAAGGTGTTCGCATCAGTCCGACCTGAATGGTCCATACTCGGAGTACTTTTGATAGGTTTTTCTGTGTAACTGATCTTTTATCTTGTGTTTTTCCGTTTTAGAGGACTCTGATTTATCGATCCTATGCGAAAGGACGAATCTGAAGGGTATGTTCAGTTTTATCAAGAAAATATTCATGGTAGTTGGTAGTTTCTTCTTGAGGTGTACATATTCTCGTTTTAGTTGGCTGCAATTCGGTCTCTTGGATTTCATACACCTACAGTCTCTATTCACTGGAGTAGATTTACAATGATCCCCATTAAATGCCAGTGACGGAACGATTCCAGTGAGTTGTTGATATTGGCTTTCAGACCTAATCTCAGATTCTGATTGGTTGTACCTAGTTCTCGGGTAATAAAGTTTTATGCGTAGTGACAACATCCATAGCAAAGCTCAGCGGAAAGTGACAGACGAATACTCACGCACAAACTGATTGGGGTTCGCTGGAAAGCTGAGCTTTTGGTTTGACGAGGTTCTATCCTTTGGTCAACTAAGTTCTTTCTTACTCGCCTCTGTACGTCTAATTACAGAGGCTACCGAAACACCTATAGTTCCACTTTCTTAAAGTCATTCAACAACAACGAAGCGTCCAGATAGAGTACGAGTTGATTCAACGATGTTTCGTAATCAAGAGTAATTGTAAACACCGGACGATAATTTTCAAAGGCAGCTGTTTGTACAAATGACTTCTCGAGAATTCTACACGAATATGACGAGGGTTTCTGACATTTTTTGTGTACCCCGTGAGTCGACGTATCAGCTACTAATTCCAGTATGCACTCAACATTAGCAAAAGTGGGGAAAATGTGAGACAAACGCCTAAAGTGAAAACAAAGCCACAGGAACCTGAATTTAACTATTTACATATGGAGTAGCAAAACCAGTCGCACGTTTGTGTACTCGGACGCTCAACCGCATCCGGAGATGTACGTTTGAGATTCAATGGAATTCTGGTGAGCTGAGAGGTGAGTAAAATCTTGTGCGTTTTTATCTTGCAGACCGTATATCTGGTTACTGTTTCAGGGTTAGACGACAGCTTGGAGTAATCTGCAAACTTAAAAATAGTCAAACACCAGTGAGCTTGAAGGGTAACTTTAAGGGAACTCTTAGGTTGGATTTGCAAACAGGAGCAAAACTGTTCGCGTGTTGCTGTTACGCTTGCCAGAAACCATGTTTGACTGTCTCCATGCAGGAAGTCTTTTTTCAATAGATCTGTAAAATTGCGAGAGGAGAGATTTGTAGGTTTTTACTGAATCTTGATATATCCTGACGGGAGTAGGAAATGTGTCCACCTAAACAAAACCAGATATGTCTTCTGACTCTTCGTAGACATCATTGTTATGGAGGGATCATTGCAAGTCTGCAACCGAGCACCAACAAATATGTAACTTTGGATGCGATTGCTATTGGAACGTAAAGCAAACTCATGAAGGTATTGCTTGCCATGCTGCTTCGTTCGGTATGGACAAACAGTACTGCAATTATTTTGAGTTAGGAGCACCAAAAGAACCTTCTTTCAAAATTTATCATCGACGTATTTGCGAAACATTGTTAAGTTTGGTAAATGAAGTCGACTTTTGTAAGCAGATAACAGAAAATTTGATTGATGTTTTCTTGGGTTACACTGGGATTGACTGTCACGTTGATGAATGACATACTCTGCATTCTGTTAATTTTGGGTCATGATGCAAATCTCAACTAATTGAGCCCCCCAAAACTCTGGATAGAACTAACCACCCGATGTTGTTTGAAGGTACCGGTTACAATTAATCATGGAAGTTCTAATATCGCCAAAATCTCTGAGTTGGCGGGTGGTGTCTGCCTGTACAGAAGGCGACCAATGATCAAAATTGGACGCTGACCTGTCACATCACCTCTGTATGCGCCGACACAGTAAAAACATCCAGTCAAAAGTATTGTAGCAAAATCAGTTACTCTGACAAACTAATGTTATTATATACCATTCGATGTGAACTCCATGATCATGTTTAGTTACTTCTTCCAGATTACCTGACAGTCGGATAGAAGGTCGAATGTGATCTAAGCGGCGGAGCATTTTGAAGGACTTACCCGTCTGATCCAAACAATAGTGTCCTAAAGCAAATCGGACAGAGAAAATTTCACAAACGCCTGTTGACAGCAAATAGTTGACTTCGTTCTCCATGCTCGTATATTCAACATAGCACATGTATTATCACTGACCATTTACTTTTCAGTGATTTCCGCAAAAGTACTGGGTATCACGAGGTGGCGTTCTCGTGTGACAGAAGGAACCTACGCTGCCAGGAGGCGAATAGGGAATATCATTTAAGCATTTTTTAATGAATGGGAGGATGATGCTGCTTTCGCATTTTTCGCACAAAGTGGTGAGAAGGTTGATTGGAGACAAGCTCCAACGGGTCCTGACCTACGGTACTGTTGGCTAAGTTACTCATGGATGAGCAACTACCTCGCACAGATATGACTCCTGATATGGTTCCTGATAGACAGACTTACCAAAGATGTGGTAGTTCCTACTTTATAGTGCAGGGGACACCCCGTTACATGTTTGCAGAAATTAATATCAAAACAATCACGGTGCATGAAAATAAATGCCTTGATACTGTATGTAAATTTGGTCGGCTGACAAACAGCTGTTTATTCCACTTGTCCAATAAACGCTCTGCACCTAGCCCCAACTTGAATAACCCAACCACTCAAGTAGGTCGTAGACAGAATAACCTGACAATAACCAGGGAACTTTTTCTGAAAAATGTATTGGAAAACCGTCGGAAGAAGTGCATATATCTGCCAGCTCTTCAGTTTTTCGTAGTGATGATTACCATAAATCGGCCATCACTAGGTCACGGGCTGCTCCAAAATTTACGATCAGCATTATTCATCTAATGTAAACTTTCACTGACTCGGTTAATATGTTTCAGTCCAGTCTACAAGTTCCGATCATTACAGCGATTCAGATGTTCGGTGTTTTTCAGTCCTTAGCACATCACATGACTGATTTCTGATCGGTACGTACCAGCCGCGCTTGACGGCATTACCATTCAGTTTGGGCTCATTGTTCGCCAGATATCACACTATCAATAATGCTTTTTATAAAGACAATGAGAAGGATGATAGCCTTAATGGGGTTCGATCGCGGCTAGCACTTCTGCGACACTGTGGTCAGCGGTTCTGCCTACTTTGATGATCTCGTCCCCTTTGGAGACCATACAGCAGCATTCCGTGTTATGGCTGCATTTAAGATCAAAATTCAGATGAAGCGAAATACGGAGGGTCATGACCATCGTAAGAGTGATGCACTAGCTGAGATGGTCATTAAGATTAGCCCGTAATCATACCACTCATTAAATATCTCCAGGGTTATGTTGTATCTGGTCACTAGCTGCAACCTCGCAGGATACCAAATGCGACGACTCAAGCGTCTCCTAATGCCACCTCGAGGTGTCTAACTGCTAGGACAGTAGGTAATGTAAGAATGGTCATTTCGGCTAATGTTCCTTATGATACACCCTGAAATACGGAATCCACTATTTGTAAGCTTCTTTGGAAGTGGTTCAGAACTTCTTAAAGAAACGCTTACTATCTACACTCACAATAAATTTTCATCGGCAGATCAGATATTCTGGACTTAAACACCACCATCCTCAGTCGGCGGGGATCACCAGCAGAGTGAGTCTTCCTCAGTCGATGCCAAATCCCATTGATTTTTGCCAATGATTCATTGAGCTTGTGTATATTTTGAGCAAATAGCAAGCCATTACGGGGTGTGTGGACACATTCTGTTACACCCCGGATGAACGTGGTTTCTAGAGTATGGCCTCATCTCTACCGTACAGAAGTTGGCAGTTCAGTATGGATCACGGCTTTTCCTGGATCTTCTTCCTGTTGGCTAAGATCTGAAATTCATGTGGTGGCCGAGACAACCATTAGGCTGGCTGCTACGGTAATTACGAACAACCAAACGGCCTTGCTCATGTTCTTCAAACGTGGTGGACTAACTTTGGTGTGTGCAATACTTGGCACAGCCGCGTGACCCAAGGCATACTTTCTGGTGTTCAGTACCACAGTCAAACACGACGTGTTCGCAGTTTGTTACGTCAAACCTGTGGAAAATGATATCAGCAAAGTGGATGATATTCGAGGTCAGACTGCTCGAACTAGTATGACTGGGACATAAAAGAAGGGTCCTGACAGTGCTCTTTATAAAGTAGTTTTCTACAAACTGCTTGATGTGCTCCTTGTCCAATACTCACATGATCACCACGTACTATCAACCCTTCATCTTGTTTCATGTACCTTTTCATGTACCGACTGCATCTGTCCTCTCATACAGTTAGTGGTTTCTGTTTGCTGATCATTCTAGGCCCTCTGAAAACTTGCGTTAATCAGACGTGAGACGCTTGGTGTCAACTACTACTATTTCTTGGCATTTTTCCCCCGTGACTGGACATTTTACCTCCCTGACACATGCGTCTCATCTGTGCTAACACTCCAGTGCTCGGAACAGCTATCAATGTTGCAGAATGTTTTCTAACTGTTGCTTTACTTCCTGTTGGTTTTTGGACTGATAAAATAGCATGTCAAACAGAAAATTTTACTCTTATTAATCTCATGTTACTTATCTGCCTCAGCTTATTTACAAAGAAACGCAACTTGTTTCACGTTATATAACATTCAACGCTCTTTGAGTTGTGCGAAGCATGTACGGAATTCTACCGTTTTTTTTTCAAACTTACGTCTGTTACCGTTGATTACCTCGGCTTTGGCAGAAATGAGTTCAATTTGTAATTTGGAATAAACGATAGCAGTTAATCCCTTGATGGTTGAGATACACTGAATATGGTCACTGAAAAAGTTGCAATGTTGTTTCACTTACACATGATAATACCATTTTATAGTTCAATAATTACTGACGGATGGCCTTACAAGTTGATAGAGTGTACTAAAAAAGCTAACCATCCTATATTTAAAGCCGGTAAGTACAACAGCAAGTAGAATCAATGATCACTTAGCCGGTCAATCCAAAAAGTAAGCTTCCCTCGAACAACTTCAGCGTTGTAAAAATGCACGCTACTGACCTCAGTTTATGAAAATCCTTTTCAGTAAATGAAGATATCCACCAACATAAAACTGACATAATTTTGTCAGCAGAGTGGATAGTTTAAAGAAAACGTTCAGATTTTGAATCAAAATATTCGCGGGTTGCTTTGAACAAGTGTGGGTAGATTCACTTTTGGTAGACGTGTGAAGACCAGCGACTCGAGACGGAGCTTTTCGTTTCTTGATTTGATTAACACCTGAGATATCCTCGGGGCAAACTGGATGGAAGAATTTTCGACAGTTTCAGAGAGCTCAGTAACGGAGTAGTCCAACTTATCATTGTCTACCACACTCACTTGTTCTTAGAGTTAATTCTGAACAGACGGTTCGAATCCCTTCATATGTTCCTACAGTTCTTAACATTCGAACACGTGGGCCTACTGGTTACTCATTCGATTAATTTGGAACTTGCTGAGTTTCAACATAAAGTTATCGGTTGCATCGTTTACATTTTCAAATATAACTCTCGTTCCTCCCATTTTTACACCATATGGAGCACACACATCACATGATCATAGTTTGTCACTGCTTCCCAGTTAAGCTGATTCCCTACAATACAAATACCTTGTTGCCAGTGTTAGATATTCATTCGCTCTGGACTGAGTCTTCGACTTCCGTCACTTTGTGATATTCCACCGAATTATCGATTGATTCAGCCTACAACTAGGTATAACATTTTATCAAACGCTTTTAAGAATAACTTGCTTTGCATATGCCTTAATAACAGGTGTTCAACGTTGGCTTTCCAACGCTGAGAACTTACCCATCCACATTTTCTTAACCTGTAAACGACACTGATCTATTTGATCTTTTTGTAAAACCCTTCTATATCTGATATATCAAACTCATTGTAGTCTTTCACTTTAAACCCAATTCCAATATTAAGAAAGTCTTGTGACCTGCGTCAGTTTAGTTCATTTTCGGTTCTGTATAAAATTACTGTAGTAGCGTTTAGTTCCCAAAAGTGACGGATTGTTTGCCACTCCCATAAACAGTGTTAACTGAGGAAACACAGTGAACAGTGGTTTTGTTGTGTTCAATTTTATCTCGAAATATTTTGGTACCATCCAGTTTAAGGGAGATAACCGCCTGTCTTGTTTACCTATGCTGAATAAAGCATATCCCAAGCTTAGGTACTGAGTGGCTTCCGCATCTCTTGTCTGCGTCTTTTACCTGACTTTCTCGAGATGCACGCCTGCTATGTCTGATAGGGAAACAGAGAAGCCGTGTATTCACAGCAACGTGGACAATGAAATTGTTTTTTGGTGGACATCCTAATGTACTGTTTGTCGTCAACAAACCTCCAGATTTGTGGATTCTGCCTACCTACCAACAAATGAGCTAAAACTGAGGGAATATGACAGATGCTAAATGCGATTCTCCTGTTCACCACAGATATTTCCTTGTAGCGATCTACCTCTTCAGTCACCGATTACCTACGTCTCTGTTATCAGTGTTTCGCAAATGACGGACACGATAAATGGAGACTATCGTGAAGTTAGTACAGGTATAGGGAGGAAAGTAAATACTTGTGAAATTCACTGACGTAGAGTTTAGAGCTCTGCTGAATATTTTACGTTTCTGTCCGTTGAAGTCATCCGAGGGTTCACGACCACTGTTGCGATCACTGCAGCGGAGACTGGCTGGCTGGCGGGACCGGAAAAATACTTTTCTCTTGAAGTGAAACAGAACTTCAATAGTTCACCTTTTTTATTGTCGGGTCCACCCGAGATAAACGTCTAATTCAACGTACAGAAAATGGCCGTGTTTCTGCCACTGAATTAGAGGTTGTGAGCTATCTTATGCCGCCAAGTAGATACCGTTTTCCAATCATTCTGCGGTGTGGGCATTCGGTCAATCTCCTAAGCCACCGTGTACCAGAATTTTCTATCCAGTATTATTTCAAAAGTGAAATACTTGTCATCCGATGAACTTTGAGGTTATTTTGTGAATCCATTTATTTTGTGTGGGAAGACAAGGCAGTGTGTTTACAAAACAGATTTAAATAACTGCAAATCGTAAGAGTTGTGCGACGTATACGGATAAACTTTCTTTCTACGTAACTTTCTTCTGCATGCATTTCATGTTCTGACGTGACAATCGCATCTGAGCATCAATGAACACTTGTCACTTCGTTCTCTGTTGTATAGGCGGATTCTTACAAGGTGAAATTTGATAAAGGTTCGAACGTATTCTCAACTTTCAACACGCAATGGGATGTCAATTTACCAAAATGTACATCAGTTTGATAAATTTTGTTTCGAATATCGTGAACGTAAACAAACCACGTGCCCGTTGTTTGTTGCAGTGTGACTCTGTGTATCAAAATTCACAGGCCTGTACAGTGTACGGGATGCACTGTCCTGATGAGCCAGCGGACCCCATAAAAACCGTGGACTAATGGGTATAGCTTTCGTTTTTATTCTGCTAAGTTCACGTTTTCGAGGATGGAAGCAACGGTGGTAGACATTTATACTTATTTGGATAATATTAAAAATTCAGGCCCATCTCCATCACCCACTAGCTAGATATCAGACGAATTTAAATACCTACTATTCACCCAGATGATATGCTGCCCTTGTGTGCAATCATATTTATCATTATGTTTGTCTATCTAATAATACATTGAGATGACAGAATAACCTTGAATGTTTAGCGTAACCCAGTGTTTTACGTTACGCCAAAGTTTGTTTACATGTTCCTTCACCTTCAAAAGAAACATACACATACTTCGAATCCTACGAGACAACGCAACACTTTTTTTAGTGTATCCACTCATCGTTATTTAATGTTCTGGAGTTTTCTTCATTTCATATTTGGAATTTTTATGATTGTACCCAGGAATGCAATATCACTAACGAAGTGGTCTTTCAATCATTTAACCGGGCGTAATGTAACATTGCGACATCTGGATTTAATCAAGCTTTTTTAAATTAACATAATCGCATTACTGCCAGAAATGTCCCGAGTTGAATCATCTGTTTTTGGCTGTTGGGGTGAAGTTGCTAGCAAATCTTGTATAAAGAGCATTAACTTCTGAAGTCGAATATATTGATTTTTCATCACCGAACACTTAGCGAAAAGAGCAGTGAAAGGATACATGTCTTATTCTGTAGTTACATATGTGACGGTAACTTTAGCGACAGTTGGAAAGCGTCTCAAATGTCGGCTATTTTGCTTACTGTAACAATTGATTCAAAAAATGTAACAGATACATTCACTTTTCAGTGCTCTCTTTCTGCAAACTTCCATTTTCCTGCTTTTCTGTGTCACCGACTCTTCAGTCTTCTGTTGGCAACAATGATGCAGACGGAAGTTTTAATATTAATACTCATACTCATAGAAGTTGGTTTGCTGCGCAATCCGTCGGTCGTGTTCTCAAATGTCTATGACAATGTGACTGTTAGTAGGCAACTATCTAGTTAGCATACACCATATTTGCTGTGTGAGGTTAAATGACTAAACAGTTGTTTTATGACATCAAATTATCTAGTAATTAGTGAAATGATGACATGATGGTGACGATTTTGCCATTTCAACTACCTCGGTTCATGCATGAAGATTAATTTTCATTCTTATATTTTTGAGGGTCCACAGAAGAACAATAGTTAGTCGGTAGGCGGAGCTGATCAATAGCTGAGCCGGGGTCACCAGAAATTTCAGTCGCAAATGATATAATGTGCGCCTCCGCTGAATTTTCGTTAATAAGAGAAGCAACTCGTGTTACTTAAATACAGAAAGAAATACATTTATAACTCGCGGTTGCGTCGATATCTGCAGATATCAGCATCCGTCATAATGTGAAGTTTGTGTTGGACGTTAATGAGATATGTATGCCTGCGGTGTTGCAACGACCAGAAAGTTCTTTGTGAATCTCCGGGAATACTTGATCAATGAACGCCCTCTATTCATGCTACCAGCATATGCTTTCCTTCTACAAGTAAGTCAGTTTCATCCAAAAAAAACAATTGGTCAGATAAAATTTTCTTATAGTGTCCGGTGGAACATTGGCAGTATGAATATAAAGTGATTAGTTTTTAAGTGGGTTTAATCAGCTTATTGTTATCATGATCGTCATATTTTTATCTGACTTGGACTGTCAGTAACTCGGCGATAGTGACAAAATGATGCCTTTATTTCTGACTTTTCGTTTACCATGGGAAAATGTTATCGAGATAATTTCTCAATCGAACTGTTTTTTCACACCACACTTGGCTGGTCTCCAAACATTATTCAAAAAATGCCTTTGGCATGACGGTGAAACTACTAGTATAGAAACACATACTAGTTTAGAGGGCAAATCAGGTGATTTGAACACTGAAATTTTAGAAGCATCAAACGGAATATGTTTCAATGTTTTCATCGATACAATTCGATTTACATCCCGCTAGTCGGATCATCATTTTTTCTGGTCAGATGGCCTCTTAGGCAAGGTAGCGTTGGTGGTTATTTAATTCCAACAAAATTAATTCTCGACTGATGTTGTTGCCAAAAATCCATACTGGACCAAATATGTTGTAGCATGCACGATTTACGTTCATCGAAGAATAAAAAAATCTGCATCTGGAACTGATTCAAATGTTAAGTTTATTTTAGTATTTTGTACACACACTCAGCTGGGATGACGTTTTTGAGCTCCGGTGAGACTGGTCAGTGAGACTGGACCTTGATGTGTTGTGACGGCATGTGCATCTCGATGATCTTTTGGGCTAAACTGGACAGAGTTACACATACCAGGAAGACCAACAGGTAAGTTCCAACAAACCACAGTCTCCTGGTCCCCTAGGTTGGGGGTCAGAAGATGGTTGGCATCTTTTCCCGAAAAACGTACCGTTTCTGGTACACCGCCACCCACCCGCTGCCTTGCGGTACAGGCTATTGAGCCAAAGGCTTTGGTTGAGAACCCTAGTCGTTCTCCTGTCTGGGTCTGAGCGTCCTGACAGTATCTCAGCCCACACACAACCATGAATCCTCACAACACAAGCGATTCTATACTGCATCGGCCGTCTCGCAGTATAAACCGGGTCGCCCTACCTGCTGCATACACAGGGTCGATAGGCGAAAACATGCTACTGCTGAACCCTCCCACACTGTCCTATCAAATTTAGTTCTCAGGCCCCTCCTGAACCCCAATTCTGATAACTTCTCTGCGGGTCCCACCGTAGATATAATTAATCCTAGTAACACCGTGCCGATAAGTCACAGCTCTCCCCACTCAGTCTCACACCTCCCTCGTCCTGTGCTTCTACCTAGAACGCAAATTAATATAGGTGCCTTCAACGTTCGTACTTTAAAACAAATAGGTCAACAGGCTGCTCTCGCATGAACGTTAAACTCGCTGCATATCGAAGTTTGCTGTATTTCGGAGACTGGAATCCGCGACAGTAATCAACGTTTGGAATTAAGAGCACCTGCACTTTCTACCCGATACTGGTTATACACTTCAGGTGACTCTCCGGCTGCCGTTACCGGTCAGGCTGGAGTAGGTATAGTCCTCAGCACGACGGCCGCAGCCGCATTGACAGAATGGATGGTTTCCTGTTAATAGTAGACTTCGTGCCGTCCGTTTGGCAGGTTCTGTTAGGGTCAGTTCTAGACGCAAAACCGTCAGAAATCATTTCGCTGTGTCTGCTTATGCTCCAACTGACTGTAGTGATATTGGCGTCAGGGACGTCTTTTATTCGGATCTGGCCGCTCTCCTCCGGTCGACACGTGGTTCTGATATAGTCGTTCTGGCCGGAGATATGAACGCCCAGGTCGGCCGCCTTGGTGAGGTCGAATCTCGT
>QNGE01001047.1:186194-197908 GCA_008508345.1 Paragonimus westermani
TGATGATGATGATGATGATGATGATGATGATGATGATGATGATGATGATGATGATGATGATGATGATGATGATGATGATGATGATGATGATGATGATGATGATGATGATGATGATAACCAGCAACATAATCCGGGCTGGTCACCTTCCACGCTTGGTAAGTGTCATGATAGACAAATCAACAGAGGTTCGTACGTTAGCCGGCTAAAAGCTTCCATACTTGAGTCTACTAGATGGCACAAAAAGTAAACTTATGTTATGGTGCACGTGTTCACTTATACAGCGCTTGCGTCACAATAAAACCGTTGCTCGCGTACCTCAACTTTAAACGGTGAATGCGTTCATTTTGGAACAAACGGTATAGCACCAATCAACCGTGTGTCTAGAGTGCACAGTTAATCCATACTCATGAAGACTGATAAAACGGTAACAGTACTGTGTGACGATCAATTTATTAAGAAATTTCTAGACAGTACGTAAGAAGGTGTATGGAAAAGAAGTGGCAAGAATAGTAGACTTGTGAAAAGATACATACTGGAAACGAGGTAATTTAAGATATATCGAGGTTAATGCGATAATTCGTTGTGTGTTTTTGACTTTATTTTCACTTTCTTCTAAACCGTCTACTCATTACTAGGTTGGATGCTTCCTCGAGTCGTCTGCACGAGGAGATTAGAACGGAGTGAACAGAAAATAGCTTAATTTGTCACGGTCAAGTAATGGAATGAACGAACTATGTTCTACCGATTTCAGAAGTTGTTGCACATTTATTTCATTGGGAAATCTTGTGGTAGACAAGCGGCTTTTTACAATTTCATACCACTTTACACTTCTATGCAACTTTAACGCCAAGGTCTTCGTAACTACGACACACAGGTCTTTTTGTGAATCTCACCGTTAATTGACTGCCGAAACTTCCACAAACACGAACCTTTCGTTATTAATTGCGTTTACTGTTGGTGGATGCTGCACATATGCACAACTCATAACCAGCGTTGACCCTGTATACGTCCACAAAGTTCACGTCACAAAACACTCTTCCGGTTCAACTGATTTTGGGTCACTGAGTGAGTTATCATCAGTTGATATGGGGATGGTAAACCTGTTACTTGGACAGTGGTTTGGCGAAATTCGTTTGTGGATGCCATCCATAACAACTGTTGGTAACTAACCAGAATACGAATTGCTTCAAAATATTTAACTGACTTCAGTTACAACAGCATTGTTCCAAAGTGCTACAGAATACAACGATAGGACCCGAAGCTGCAACAACGGTTTATATGCTGAACAAAGCTATCTGTATCTAACACTTTCAATGAATATTTGGTAGGTCAACGGAACTTGTGGGTTCGTCAGAAGCATAGCTAACAAAGTTTGTTGCATGTGTCTTAGCTAACTTGATTTACTCAAGTAAACACACGTCTCGGTCACGGGATTTGCGCTCAAGCAACTAATTATTCCACTCTGTACAATGGAGGTCATTCTTTATGTTACAAGACTACATGAATACACTGTTATTTCATGCCGCGTTGTCGAGCATACGACCTAACTGCAAAACTTTTGGTTCACTCTGCTGTCAACTTTCACCCAATACTCATGGGATTAGTTGGGTCGAAGTATTTCTCTTGGCTAATGATGTCTTCCACCTGACGTAGGAATTAACCTATAACACTTAGTAAACCAACTTGTATGGTTACAAGACCTCAATTTTGTTCGGCTCAGTTTCATTTCATAACTACCGATTCATTGCGGACTCAACTGAGTGAAATGGAGCGGTATTGATTTCTTTGTTTTCGCGAGTTTTCAGTCGGAAACCGTCAGAATGATTTATCAGCACAGATAATCCCAAATAGCGGTGTATTAGAAATTTTTATTTGTATTCGCAAAGTAGTTTTCGGAAAAACACTAAAAAATTGAATTTATAAAACGACAACGTCAGCCCATAAAACAACATCTCCAACTGATCACATTACGAAAGTTGCTGAGTTTGTTAAACGGTGTAACCGAATGGACAACAAAAAAATTTAGTTTCAAGGAAAATAATATTTGTATCACCATGCTTCTAATTTTTTGTTTCGAACAACATCAGCCCACACCAATACTAGAACAATTCAGCATACCGTTACTTATACATAATTATTTATACATTACTAATCCGTATACCTGAAATGACTGGAAGAACTTTTACTTACTGGTAGGTTTTGTGAAGTGTTTTGTGCAAGGTTGAAACGGAGACAACCAAAGGACCAACAGTCAGATATCCACTTTCTCTGGGACAGAGACTAGATTCATGTCTACGTTGTTGCTGAACTGTTTGTTGGGCGAACTTGAAATGGTTTACCCCGAAGTTTTTAAGACTGATTATACTGTGGTCATGGATTCTGTAGGTTAGGCTGATTACAAAACAAACTTACCATTGATAAATTCAATGCAAGCTCTTAGCGGTCGAACGATGAACCTTGCAAAATTTCCTGAACATATTTTATTTGGTTTATTTCCGTTCATATTCGCCAGCTCATTTTCTTATCCCACCTGTCGTAGTGGTCATCATGTCGACTTGCTGTGTATGGAAGTCTGCACGTCAAGTGGTTATTCAAAATTTCTCCACATCGTACTGCTAAGAATTGGATGGTTTTGACGGCGACATTAAACTATCAAGATGGCCCGTAAACGAAAGATTTGCTCGGCTGTTTGATTAACTAATTAGCTTCCGTGGATTCCAGTGTGAGCTGTTTGAGAAATCCTGCCGGTGCAGTCAACCCCCTGAATCATTTGGTGGATTCCACATGAGATAGTGGGACGGTTGGGTAGCACAGTTGAACTGTGAAATTTCCGAGCTCCTGGTGTGGCTTCGTAGCTCCACTGGTAAAGCGCTTGCCGTGCTGAGGCATGCTGCGTCTGTCGCTGGATGGAATCCAGCCGAAGCCCTGACTTTTCACACTTGGGTCTCATCTAGAATAAAAAAGCCGCCATACAACTTAATAGTAATATAATTGGGGGGTCTACCCACATAGTCATCTTACTAATCAAGCTTCGATAACCTAAAAAACTACCTCGTGTTGCCACTGGTTTCACTGCTGGGGGTTTTCGTTATATTGTGATGAGTGATTAAGAGGAGAAGATTACCATCACAGCAGTCACAAAATATATTAAAGCAGCTGCTAAGTGTAGTCAACATCAAAATAATCTAAGTTACCGTAGACAGAGCAAGGGATTACAAGAGTCACCAGTAAAGGAAACAGACGTACTGAACATGAAACAGACAGTAAAATCCACAGAACGAAAATACAAGGAGACACAAAAGGCCAGAAGGAAGTGCAGTTGAATTAAAACGTGGCTGTGACGTGGTATGGAATTTCTGTGTATAAAAGCGATTATAGAAAGTGCGACTTGAACAGTGATGACTTAGCTTTTTGAATGATTCCTTGTTGCAACATTTGAATTTGGCTGTGTCCGATCCGTAGTTTTAGGTGACCTATCTGTAAACTTGAATGGTACGAAGTTTGAATGAATGTCTTTCTTAACGTTATGATTAGCTTTTTTGGGAACGTGGTAGTAACAACCGTTTACTTTCATGCAATCTGAGTTTGGTCTTGAACGTGAAAAGCCAAAAAAATTAATGATTAGCTTCGATCAGCCAGTTGATATCATACCCAGCTAGCGTGGTTTAGTTTCAGGAATTAAGCCAACTGGATATAAAACGATTAACAAACAAGGCGGTTCTTAATGTATCAAGAGTAAGAAAACACCAGTGTGTAGGTGATCGCTTCAAGTCTTGCTGTTTTGTGGATAATGAGACTAGTTTGGCCTTTCAAGTGAACAGGTTTCGACCGAGTTGCGCAGTTCACTCAAATTATACTTAAATTACATGCAACGAAAGATACAAAGCTATATTCAATCAAATCTTTGGGACTGGTACTTTTATTTGTTTTGAAGCCTTCCCAACAGTTTCGGGTATTCTCTATTAATCGTTCGAAATTTCATAAAGTAAAAGGTTGAAATGTGCAACAATATTAGCAATACCGTTTACACTCACGTTAACCTACAACGGACGACATTGACTTGCGACAAACTAAGCCCTCAGGATCGGCGGAAACTGTTCTAGTAGGAATTGGAGCAAGAAGCACGTTTAACTAGTGATAGTGCACATAAATCACTATTTGGTTGAGCAGCATTTTCCAAAGGGAATGCACCACAAAGGTACTCAGTATATGGCAGGTGATCGATAGGTCTCCTGTGTTAGTTAACCTGGTTGGCCTCCAGAGCCAGCTTTCTGGCATAATGACACGGATGACCATTCACCCACCATGGTCGTTTACAACTTTTCAAAGGAAACAAGCGGAAACACTTCTGAAGGAAGAAGGAATGTACTCTTCGTAATGTGACTGATTGCTTTTTGGCCGGTCCGACGACGTGAAGTTTAGCTGACAAGCGTATATAGTAAATATACGTACGGATATTGATCTGCGAGTAGCGCTGGTGGTGCAGTCTGCTTCAGTTCTTAGGTGATTATTATCCTGTGTTTTTTTGTTAATAGAAATAGGTTACAAAAAGCGATGTTTAAAGAGTACTTATTATTGAGACATTGACTTTCATATTTCCAGTTACCGGTGTTGGAAATCTCCACAGACTGTCCACAAATTCAAGAAATTAGTCGTGTTTCCCGTTTTAGTGACCCATACAATTTTCGTATTTTACATAATGCTGCCATCTAACCATCCTGTTGCACTTAACATTTAAGCTTTACTATGAGGCACGGAGAACGTGGTCTATGACCGTCCGAACAAGTTATAACATCTAGCTTACACAAATGGGTTGCAGCAATCCACCCAAATTTGAAAGAGCAAGGCAACAATAGTGAAAATATAGGAGACTGGTGGTCAGTGGAGCTTAGTTTACAAAATAAAGTTTCTTTGTTACTTAGGGAGGAATCTCGTAGAAAGTTCGATTTATCGGTTGAACGGTTAGACTTAACATACACAGCATTACGCCTTTCCACCAGAAGGTCGGAAAACTGACTAATTTTGGTAACTGTTTGCCTGGGATTACATAACCAGACCCAGTTTGGGGTCAGTGGCATGGGGGACAACACGGTAGCCTTATGAGCATACGAAGATTGGTGTAAATCCCCGCCTGCTCCCTGAAATGCAATACCGGCGATCTTCAGTGTGATTGAAACACCAGTCAACTATTTTTCTCCGAAGACAGCTGGCTGGATAATTTGTTTAAATTCAAAAGCTACGAGCAGTCGCGCGCGTCAACTAAGTTACACAATTTTTAATCCTGATAACCGCGAGCTCTCACATTTCTCCAATAAACGCGTCATCTCATATGATATTTTTTTTATCACACTGTTCACACAAAAATGCAGTTCCCCCACCCCAAACAATCGTATGTGTGTATGGCTGGTTTCGGACTGAAGTCTGTGAGGGAATTTGTGACAGTTGTTGTGTTACCAGTTATGACATTCAATCCCTCGCACTTTTGATACCAACACAAAAACCCAAGCTCTCTATGCTAGTCAAAACGAAAGACGCTCAGCAACAAGAATACGACCAACACGTATTTCTTCCTCCTATCCAGTAATATAAAAGCTACAAAGAACTGTTACGGAAGTACAGTTTGATGTTTCGTGCGTACCACACTTACTGATTTGCACTTGTGTGCGTTCAGCTGTTGTTACAACCTTATTCAGTTGTCACATTTTGGAAACTTTCATGGCAGGGTACCACAGATAAAGTAAACATGACAATTCCATTCCCTAATTTATAATAGTTTTTAATTTCATCAGAGCAGAAAGAAGACATATATTGCGATATGTTAACATTTCATTTACTCTCATCAGTCGCATGGTCATGATTACATAACTGGTGTGCTTGTATGTGTGTCTAGTCACTGTGTGTCGTTAAATATTTGTTGTGTATAACTGGCACGTTTTACGTTTGCGACTGATGAGAGTAAATGAAATGTTAACATATCGCAATATATGTCTTCTTTCTGCTCTGATGAAGTGGTTAAAGGGAACTTAGTGTTTCAAATAATTTTGAAGTTATCGCTCAAGTGCTTTTATACTTTGTTTTTTGGACAAGGTATTTTACCTACATATATACACGCCAGCATCATATTATGTAAAGTTTTTATAATGTTTTTTGCATCCACCTGTTTTTCTTCACAGGACAAGGCTGTAACCCTGGAACGACGGATTAGATAGGAAGCCTGTGTCAGCATCATTAGTGATCCAGTAGTTACACAACTTCTTGTCAGTTGCCATTCTCACTGTGAGAGGGATCTACGACCAAAAGTATCCGCAATGGTGAGTCTGAAATGAGACGTGCATTATATACAGACTGAGTTAATGTTCAGAAGTGTCTAACTTAGACGCAAGAATGATCGGTTTTCCCGCTTGGAGCGCTTTACTAAAATGCTAGATTTCCATGTCAGCGAACTCGAGCAGGTGAATGACAGATATAATTATCTTTCCGGAGCACAGTGTTCTGATGATCTTGCATGAAAACGTATATTTCGCCACCCATGTATTTAAGGATGAGTTTTTTTAGAGTTCTAGTGCGCTCAGCGACAGAATTTGTTATCTCGTGTATGTTATCTACTTCCTTTAGATCAAACGAAGTTTTGATCAGACTGTCTGTGTATGTCATCTCATCAGAAAAATAGTGTAGCGAACAAACTTGTTTTCGGTTATTCATCATCAGGCCAAATACATAACATTTATATGAAACAGAGTTGTCATGGCAAGGCGAACAAAACAAATGGCAAGTTCGGGTGAGGTCAGACACGTCATAGGAACACACGGAGACGACGTTTTGATACGATTATGTCACCATTATGACGTAACTGGGACCATGGTGTTTCGATCAGTCGTGGTGCGGATGTTTGGCCATGGCAACTTCAACGCCTGAACAAAGCGCTTCTGTGCACACAGCGGTGGATTAATCAATCGAATTCCGATCGCTTCGACCGTGGCCAAAATTCGGCATCTGACGGCTTTTGACTGAATGCCTTTGACTCGGTAAATCAGACGAAACGAGGAGGCCAGGTTGACGGTATGATTGGTAGCAACGAGGTGTGCAACAATTGCGCTGGTAATCATCTTGGTGACTCCGCTATTGATCCAGACTGGATGATGCTCACGGATACGTTCGGATAAGCGCCTGATCGTGCGACCCACGTAACTAGTTCCACAGGAACAAGTAAATGAGTATACACAAGACTATGGAACGTCGCAAGAAACACGATAAGATGACTCTAGCGGAAAAGAAGACAGTATTTATTTTGCTACCATTCAAGGGGGATACACTCGCCGAAACAATCACTAGGAGACTTAATACTGATATCAATAGAACTTTCTATGCTGCCAACCTACGTGTTTGTCTCACCTCTACTCCAGCCCTGTGTTTACGGTTAAAGGATAAAGTGCCCGCTTCTGCGACTTCCTTTTGCGTATACTCATTTACTTGTTCCTGTGGAACTAGTTACGTGGGTCGCACGATCAGGCGCTTATCCGAATGTATCCATTTGTTTCAGGTAGACCGTCAGGTGTGCCAAAGTGACGCCGTGAAACTGGTGGCTTTTCGGCCACTAGGGATGCAACTCGGGTCTTGTGCAACAGTGGGTCAAAAGCCCATTGATGAAATACTCGACTAGAAGTCCAGCTTATGTTTTTCATCCAATGACAACAGTGGATTCAACTCATCGGTTTGTATGCTATAGATTGGAAAAAACACTTCAAACAATTTGGGCTAGATATGTTGGACAGAAACCACATTGCGGCCAAACTACACCATGGATTAGAAAACAAATATATCGTGCGTCTTTTCTAGTGCACTCGCCAGTTAGAGGCTCCAAGCGTCAGTCTTGATTTTGGTTACCCTTTTAGTATACAAACCTCACTGTTTAAAAATGGAAATTAGATTCTAATAATGTTGATGTTTTTGTGATCAAAATTTGGTACGCATAGCTGTGCCTGCAAAATAAAATAGACTGGATAATTTGTGTTGCATCATGCAAGAATATATCGAGACAAAACCAGTGACGATCTATCTTTCGGTTAATCTGCACTTCTGATACAGACGTTTGGTCAGTCGAAAGTGAACGCAGTTACTTTGGTGAGGCTGCATGAAAAAAAAACGAAGGATAAGTGAGATTCGAAGTCACAACATACATCATGAACACAGCATGGCTACTTTTAGCTATTGGGCTTCATCGACTTAACTTCTAAATAGCCTCGTTTTCCGAAAATAAGTGCTAGATTATTGTCAGACTATTGTGTGTTCAGCAAATTTGTGTTCCTGATAAAAGCGGCCGAGCAGTACACCAAATCTACACAATTATGACTTTCATAACTCTCTTTTAGTTTGTGTGAGTTTTCATTTTCTCGTAAGTGTTTTGATGATCTTTTCCGAGGAAATGTTTTCGTATTCCTTCTCAATTTATCAAAATAATTAAGCTTATTGTTGTATAAGAGAGAGTTCAGTGGATTCCAGCGGTGTTAAACCAAGAGACACACTAAGCGAATGTAGGAAACTGTCAATAAGAGATAGCAGCTGCTAGAAGAAACATATCAAGAGGTACATCATTTAATTTTCCAGTGTCTGTACATGTCAAAAAACTAAGTTTAGACGGCATTAAGAACAACGAATCTCATCTATCGGAGTATTACTAGGTGTAGGTTTGTCAACGGATGGTCAACTGGAGCGCAAAATCATTTATGACTACCAGTTTCCAGTAGTTAAACGTAAGACTTTGCTGCCTACCGGTTGTTTTGTTCTGACAATGAAACACCCATCAGTATAAGTGGTTTAAGCATATACAACCTGAATAGAAGACGACGTTGTCTCACCAAGCGATTGCGTTTTGCATGATCTTAAATAGAAAATGTGCATTCATTTTGAACGTTCAGATATGGCGAACTGTTGAGTAACTCTCTTCAGCATGATCTAACTGTCACTCGCCTTGCACTCCACTTCAAGCACCAACTAGTTCTAGTGAAATAAGTACCGATTTATCCGACAGATCCTGCGTTCGGGTCTTCAGCCAAGTAGAAATTACCGTGTCAAACCGTAAGAGAGGCCTAACGAACCATCAACATTTCAGCCAACCGTGGGTCTCATGTATTCAGGACGCATGAAATCCGGCAGTTGACTCGAGAAGTTAAGATCACCACCGTTTAGGTCATTTCCTTCAAGTTCAATCTCTGGGTAAATGTAACCTACAGTCCGTTGCAAGCACACGCAGTGTTGACGTGACAGTATTTTGATAAGAGTCTAGGCTTATAACCTCGAACCTACAGTACCGACACATTCACTACATCAAGTACTTTGACGCGCCCGTGCTTACACAAATACGCCATTTTTACCTCTGTCAGACGCAATAGGTACGTTCTGTCGTTTCGTTTTCACCAAGGTCAACTGTACGTAGTAGGCTAGAGAACCAATAGAAAAACTGCTTGTTACAGTTTCCATATATCACGAATATAACGATTACTTTATATACAATTAGCGTTTCATAATTTTATGCGTTAACCTTAATTGTACCGTATTCAGTTCTTTTACTGTCAGTGGGTTAGTTGCGTAAAAGCAAGCGAATTCTCCTAACTGGCAAAATCCGCAAAATCACGCAAAAATATTAAAATTAGAAAACTGAGGTGAGAGCAAATATGGCAGTTCAGGCGTTTTTACATTTTCCTAATCTGCCACATGGTTTGTTTATTCAATTAAAGGATTTCATCCACATTCAGTGAAACAAGTTTTGAAATAAATCTGATTGAATGTCGGAGTATGAAGTCAGACAAACACGTTTGTGATAACCACGAGGCATTCAGTAAAGCGAGCCTATCATGTGATAGTTGTAATTTGCTTGAATCGATTTTAGTAAATATACAAATTGTTGGGCCTAGTAAGCCAGTGAATGCAAGAAAAGTTCCAGTTAACAAGGAGTTAGAAATCGAATGTATCTGACTTCACTGTTTCAATTAATTCAAAAAGTTTATAAAGGGTTATGTAGTATACTTCGAGATGACAGTTTCAATCGCTAAAAAATTAACACGAATGCCAATCACCTCAAATTTTGTTTTCCAGTTATTTAACAATAACCCACTGGTCGTCAAATCAAATTTTTCAGAAAACTACTTGAGAACTAAACGTTTCATTTCACACGGATACATTACGCGCAAGCTGTGAACAGCCAATAGGGGAATAATTGAAGTGATGCAATTAACCGTTTAGAACTCGGAAACTAACAGTTGATAGGAAAAACAACATGCAACCCGACATGGTTTCTAGTCGACGTTTTGATTGGACACCACCATTTCATGGCCACTTCATGTCACACATAGCGTACAACTTCTCATTAAATACGTGACAGAAATACCACTGGGTGACAAACTATTAGGACAGCAGAAATAACGTACATTTTAACTGTTGATATGGCACTTCAGCGTGTTTTAACCAGAGCATGGCAAACTACTAGCAGGCACAGGTGTGAAAACGCATTAGCTTAAGGGGTTTGTAATCAGATTCTATGTTACATGAATAAACGTGTGGCTGTCTGTCAATAAACAGTGTCATTTGCAGAAAAAAACGTGTATGCACTGAAAGGAACAACCCTAACGATCAAACACTGAGGTGACAAATAGATACATAAGGTAACGAGATTGTATCCATTATCAAAAATACACTTTGCTTTTGACTCGGGCGTTTACGTACTAGAATCCGGAATATGAGTCGATTAACCGTGATCAGTTCAACTTGAGGCTTCCACCGACAGGTATGTTAAAAAACTAACAGTAAACCGGAGCTTAGGTTTCATAATCATTCTGAACGGCGGAGCTTGTCTCTGAGTGCAAAACTTGAGAAAAATCAAGTCCATTGCTTCTCACACTTTAAAGTTGGAAAATGGAACTAGATCTGCTAATCTATATGCTGACAAGCCATATCCTCGTTACACCTTGCTCTGAATCCGCTTAGTAGGTATGCACTTTTGAGTTTAAACGTATTTTCTTTAGTGAGCCATTTTGTACTTTTACGAGCTCCAGGGCAGACATAGAACCAATTGTGCAAACAAAATTTCAGTTGCATATAGACTGTCTCTCCTATTCATTACACATTTTCTGTCGGCTGAGAAATTGTGGTTCACAACCACCCGTTTGAGCTGTCTGACACCTATGACCTCCGTTACCGGCTTTATCTTTCTGATACACACGGTCAGGGTGCGCAGAATTTTGGGATACATAACGGTCGAACTAATGGCATGTGCTAAGGGAGAGGAAGTTCACAAAAGGAAGTTATTATACGCACTCCTTGCAATCACAACAGTATGACGCTTGAATGTGAAGTGAATGAACGAGTAACTAGCAAACCATGCATAACCAATAATGAGTACCCAATACGTGTTTCATATTGACTAAAAAACTGAGGCTGTCATAACGTGATAGTAGATCTTCTTGGACGAACAGCAGAGGCTAGAGACAGATGACTACCAAAGCCTCAAGATACCTAGGCGGTTTAGCGCGACAACGCGCCATGATAACGTGAAATGATGCCGTTACCCGTTTGGAGTCTTGGCGGGTTAACGTGTGTGGCGCTCGAGGGGGCCGAGCAATGGATGACTGGTTCAAAGCTATTGTTCGGCCGACCTGTTGGCAGGCATACAAAGTTTGATAGATGTTCCTTGGATCGGTTTCTCAGCTATCTGTCCGCTC
>QNGE01001048.1:21360-33595 GCA_008508345.1 Paragonimus westermani
ATGATGATGATGATGATGATGATGATGATGATGATGATGATGATGATGATGATGATGATGATGATGATGATGATGATGATGATGATGATGATGATGATGATGATGATGATAAATTCAAAAGGTGAACATCAGAGTCTGAGAGCTTATTTTGAGGCCTGACATTCACAATGGGATCCGTTGCCATACGAAATTGTTACGGAAAAATTACCGTCAAACTAACGACTTGTCAAAATGCCTGTCTACCTGTCACTTTTTGTATTTGTATAACCAATGAGGCTTAGTGAGCATCTGGTTTGGTGTTTCATTGATTTTGCGGGAGGCGATTGGTTCGACGGTCAGTTGGTATTCCTTCCTTTCGGCCACTCTGGTAACTGGAGTCCACCAGCTTGGCCTCGTGATTTGTCTGCCGTGTTGCTGGTTTCGTTTTCAGGTGATGTTCTCGCATATTTGTCGTCAGCTGTTTACTAGTTTCGCTGACGTACGCCCAGCCAGTTTTAACGGAGTAAAATATACCATATACGCTCCTTCGTGAGCTTTGGTTGGGTTCTGATTCCACAATGTTTACTTCGGCGGTTCTTAGCTCACAGATGATTCCAGGCTTCACCGTACAGTTCTCGGTTGTCTTGAAGATTTTGTTTATGTGAAGTACGGCAATGATGTGGTCCGTCGTGTCACGTGAACCGGAAGTTCCGAAAAAAATAGTGAGTCCAGCAACGACGCCTTGAAAGAATTTAAACCTACTGGGAGTTCCATTTCGAGATTCTACGAATTAACCGAAATTCACAAAAATGGCACATTCTTGATGCCGACTTTTTCAACCAGAAGTGTTCCAGTTCGTAAATTGATGTGACTCTTCTTCAGCCCATTTCAATCACTACTCCAATCACTCCTCCTCGTGCATATGCAGTTTATCTTGCTCCAATCTAGTCTGAAGTTAGAGGCGGAGGAAGTCATGATATCTTGTGTTCGCTGGGTGTTCGCTTTTAGCATGAAGGAATTCGTGTCGAATGCTCCAAAACGATGTACAATGACGTGAACACGTCAAGCTTATCGTAGTTGACATCGTAGTTTGAGCAAAATTTTGCAAAGAAACGTATCTACAAATTGTAGACAGTGTCTGTCATCAAAAACGAAGGAAATCGATGTGATTACCGCTCTCAAGACCTCTTTGGAGGCTATTCAACAACTCCTTGAGACAGCTCAATTTCAATAATCCCTTCTAATGTAATGTTATGACTGAGGTACGTCACTGATACATCTGGTGTTACTAATTTTTACAGGAAATGGAAACAAACTCCTGTGTCATTTTTAGGTGTAGTGTTATTCACGCAGTTAGATGGGAGTGTACAAACGGCCGTACACCACAAGTCGTCCACTGGGTGGCCTTTCACGTTGACTGCAGTTGATGCAATGTCTGAATTGCTTTATAAGGCTTTCATCGGATGGTAATTTCCTTCTAATTTTGCCGCTTTTTGCAGAGCTCGATTTAGATCGTATGGTGTTCAAACAAGAATGCTATTTCGTAGCAGGTCAACACAAGCTGCACACAGATCTCGCTGTCGCAGTACTCAGTGTGGCTTAGATGACAATATAAGCAACCGAACGCATGTTTTTCAAAGACGTCATCGTGTGTTGGAGGGCGGATCACACAGACCTACGGCTATAGTCATGTGGGTGTGCTGGAGGTGCGACGTGAACAGACGACTGCCTGGCGTAGACAAAGGGGTTGACCGCTGTAGATCCGGTTCTTCTTCCGGGCTGGGGCCCTCGCAACTCAGAGTGGGTGGATTAAGACGTTAAGTGAGATGACGGCTATTCGAGCTCAGTGGCTTGGATGTTGTGTTGTTTGTCCGAGTTGACTGAGGTGAGTGCATTTAATGACGCGAGGCAGTGAAATCCGTAAAGAAGTTGTCTTGCTGGCGACGCCTAACTTTCACTTGCAGGTTGTTTACAAAGTGTAGGCACCTTGATTTCGAATGTTTGAACATAGGGGTAGCTTTTTAGTGGTCAGGTCCCTTCCTGTTCCCTTCTTTTTTCCTCTTTCTTTCTGTACAGGGCTTGCTTTCTTCTTCATGGTTGTATGGCAGTTAAGCATAAGTGAGAAGCACTGACGTCTGTGATAATGACGTTCCTGCTGTTTTGCTGAAGGATACTCCCATTATGGATACCTTTAGGTGGAATTGTTATTTCTACAAGCGGCGTTATTCTGTCTGCAAAGTTTTCTCATGTTGATGCACACGTGTTACATTTGTGCAAACATTCGCTATCTTGTTACACTGTGCGTTTAAGAATAGCACAACATTCACCGCGACGGATTCGGAAGTAGGTTTCAAGACTGGTAAACTTTCATCGTCGTATACGTCCTATTTCGGAAAAACTGGTGGAATTTGCCGAAAGAATGGAACTCATTCCATCGTGGAAATCGGTGAGTCGCTTTTCATTTAGAAGGATTACCATCTTGGTGTCACTTTCTAAAACCATGGGTAGTGTGTGATATTGAACAAGAAACGTGAAAGGCGTTCATAGTTGTTTGTCCAGTGAACAGACGGAGCACTATCACCTTATTACCCATCGTCCAAAGACATGTCCAAGTAGGTGGGTTATAATGTGTGCTTGTCTCACTTTCAGTCTAACACCGACGAACACAGAGCCCACAGAGCTCTGTAACAAATAGCTCACTACGAACACTGGACCTTTATGCACTCCGTGAACCATCTGACGGGTCGTCGTCTGGCTTCTCACATAACAAAGGCGGCAGGTCTCGTAGAATCTAATCGGCATCGTCTTCCGGCACACCTTCCTTTCACCGTTGTTCTGGACACACATTCATCCCACAGCTCTCGTTCTAATAGCAGAACCATCCTTCTGAAGTTCTAATTCCTCCCATATTGACCATTACTGGCTTAAGTAGTAGCCTTTCTGTAGATAATGGCTATTTTCTTGGGGGTTCTTCATACTTTTTTTCTCGCATCTGTATGAGCTACTTGTGTCACTCAGTCTACATCTTTAAACGGTCCACCTCCAATTAACACCGCGTCGCTGGGACGCTGACATCAATGCTGTTTTTACTCGACTCATCGCCTGTCAAAACGTGCTTGATGACCCTTCGCGATACCTCCAAGTAACTTCGTTGTTAAGCGCTGCATAGCTCTCGATCTAGTTAAGCGCCCCAAAATTAGCCGGTTTTTGTATGTTGACAATCGGTTGTCCATCAGTAAAGGGTAAACAGTTTGCTTTCGATAATTCATCATCCACCTAACAGTTCATAATTTTTATCGTCGCCGTTGTCAAGCCATTAAGGTCGAGTCAGTTTTCACATAATTACCCAACAAAATTGGACGGGAAGGCAACTAAGTAACCAGGATTGATATTCGGACTTGTCAACTGTGTAATGGTGCGCTATATTAATTGTAAGAGCTGAACAATTTTCTTTTGAGTGTACCACTGTAGGTTGCGTAACCTACCGTCTTCAGGGCGATCAGAATAGGAAATCGAACTCCCTTGGGTTGACAACATGCAGTTTGGGATGTCACTGCGTCCAAATTTCATCAGAGCTTTGGTTTCGCGCCAGCTCTCTGGTGACTAAGTGCACTTTGTTTGGCCGTGTCATTACCTCAGGCTACTTGTTCCGTGGGCACGATCCATGCATCTCAGTCTGGCATCGCAAACTGAACAGTAGGAAGTCCCCACCACGTAGGCATCTGCGCGCCGTCGTCCGTCTTTCACTCTGATCGACAGGCTTCAGGGCCATGGCCAACCGCTCACCAGGTCTGGTGCGTCTAAGACAACGACTCAGGCGCACCGTTGTGTTCTGATTAGCAGGCTTCATGTTAAGATCAACATTTGCAATCCCACTGACGTTACAGTGATTATGGTACACTGGTTTATGCATACCATTGTTTTACTAACCAATCAGTTCTATGAGATCTCCAACAAGTATGGCGAGAAAATCTAGTTTTTGCCCTTGGTTCGACCGATACTTGACCTGAGATGGCGATAATGCAAATCATTCAGCTAGGCTAGTTGTCGAGGTTTGGAAATGATAATGCATGTCAGTACTGGTCTCCCGTTTTTGTGCATCTTTGTTTTTCTGTGTGCTATCCAAGGACTTGGCATGCTGCTTTTTGTTATGATTTTTTTGGTTATTGGCGAAGTGTTTGGTTCTTAATGCCCATATCGCAAGTTTAATTCGACAGTTTTCATCTTATTTTTTTCGTTGTGAACGGCCATCTTTCAGCGTTGGCTGCCATGTTCTTTGGTCTGTTCTCACGAGCCTTTTCGTTAACGTGCTGATATTCAATCTGGTTGAAAACGATTCGGTGTTGTCGGCACACGCCCCTGTGTTTGCTGTCTCTTACCGGTCTGCTTCCGATCTCACTTCTTGCAACACGTCTGAACGTTTTTGATGCAGGTGATACACACGTCTGAGTCGCCGACCGATGTGGTTTGGTGCTGAGTTGTTCTGAGCCTACTCGAAATCAAAAAGCAAACGTTGGATCCATTTTAGTCATCAGTTTTACAGTTCGTATTTACTTTGCTTTTTATTTGCAGCAGTGGTTGGGATCTTGCAGTGCTCGTCAGAAATGGCGCGGTGGACTTTCAGATGCGCTCACTCTAGTCGGCTTGACCTTTGAGGGCCGGCCTCATCGAGGTATCGATGATGCGCGCAACACGAGCCGACTTTTGTTCCATTTGCTGTCAAAAGGCATCTCACTTGTCACCTGACCGTTGAGTTATTGTTTTTCGATATGAGCTGTGATTTTTGTTTACTCTCTCGGTCTTTTTCCCGTTCTAGTATTCCTGTTTTTGTGATATTCGCACTCTTCCACCGACTGCTACAGTAATGCACCTTTGAGCGTTTTTGCAAAAGAGATTTATTTCACTCCGTTACTCCTTTTCATTTGATATGCACAAATTGTTTTGTGTAGAGATTTCCTGTTGTGCGAGATTTGGCATCTTTTATTGGAATCCATATGAATTTTTTGGAGCGACGGTACATCAGAATTGAAAGTTTTTAACTGAAACGTTAATTTTGAAACCACGCAACTATCTTTTGCTATTGATATATTTGGTAATATGGGGGCTTTGTCACTGTGAAAATGGTATATTTTAATATCTGCTGCCATCAAAAGGTCCGTTTTGTATGCACTGTAACCAATCGAATGTGCTGTAACCAAGATTCAGCTATCTTATTTTACTGTTGGTGAATCGAGTGTAGGGTAAACTAGCCGAGAATATGTTTTGTCGCTTGTGTTTTTCAACACGTTGGTAGACTTTTTCAGCATGTGACTCATTGCTCGGGAGATCATACTGACGAATATTGTTTAAAGTAACCAACACTCCGTTTACTTGCCTAGGAGTTTGGTTCACAACTGTATGTTACCTTACAGGTTATTAATAACCAGCGTGAAATCATTTCGGCTGTTTCCCAATCCTGTTAGTTGGTGATCAGTGTTCATCCGATGATCGTATGTGAACTAGATGGGCTTGCCGGTCTATCACGTAATAGCAAACGGCAAGCGGTCGTACGATCAATGCATGTTGTCATCACGGTGAGATACTTAATGTCCTTCAAAAAGTCGAACGGATTTGCCATTTATGCACATTTCCCCGCCTACTGTTCACATGGTATACCATCGCAGTTGACACCTGCAAACAGTTCCCGTGCCTCACGCATGTTCTTTTTGAACAATCCCAAAATTTCCTAAATGTATCAGATAAATACAGTCGACTTGCTACACTTGTGGTTACGCTCGAACGTGTTAACGCTCCGGATATGTAAAGCACATTGTTCTGTGCTCAAACGCTCTGCTTCCGAGAACATGACAAACAGTCGGTGATCACAATTCTTACTTTGCTAAGTACTAGTTCCGTCAGCTATTGCTCTCACTCGTACACTTCTCAGTCCACATCACTTGCTGTTGGTTTAGCCCGCTTTGCACATCAGTACATTTCGTCAGACACCCGACGTCCCGTGGTCATTATTTCCGTGACCTACTGGGAAAATGAAGTGAATTCGGTCGGATGCGGCTGGTTAGGTGCAAAAACGGAATCGCATGATTCTTTGAATGTATACTACAGCCGCCAACATTGTTTATGCTTAATTCGTATCAGGATATGATCTGGTCACCCCTCACATCTACTCAGTATTCAGTTGGACTTTCTAGCCAACCTCTGTTCGAGAGGGTCACCATATTCTAATTTTGCTCTTGTTGAAGCTGATCGTGCATCCATGCCACGGCTGAAATTTGAACCCCGGTCACTTTCATGAGGCATCCTTGTTAACTTCTACACCATATACCCGAACACGACGCCATATTTGCCTGTTAGTTATCACGGTTGCCTCGTAGCCTCGATGGGTGACAAAGTGACTACCTGTTAACTCCAGCCGGTAACCTCATTATTCTTCGGGTCGAAATTCCCAGGCTCAATAAACCTGTTGGCCTATGTTTTAGATTCCTCTATCCCAGTGTCTATTTTTCGGGGAAGCTGGCTGGGAAGTATACCCAAATGCGTAGGCTGTGACATTCATTTTAAATCAGCCAACTACTCATCACAAACAAGATATTTGGGTTAAGTCAAAAATGTGTTGATAAGCTGACAACCACCTGGTCGCCAAGGCTGAGAACAGGAGTCTACTTTGTGCTACCAGAGGTCCTGTCAGGCAACTTGACCTACAAGAATAAGACGAGGCACGGAGGTCGTAACCTATCTGAAGCCTCAGGTGGTGGGTAGAGCAGTCCGAGCAGAGGCTATTTGGGGCGCGCCCTATCAAGAACATTGTGATAAAATGAACATGGGAACTCGTTCACTACGGAAGGCGTAGATGATGAAAGCAGAGACGAACGATAAATCGTCAAACCTGACAGAAGTGGTTGGACGCTGATGGTTGTTGGTTAAGGCAGACTTCGATGTTATCTCCCTTTGTGAAAACTTTCACTGTACAGAGTCAGTCCTGACAGCACTCAGGGTGTGCGCATCAAGTTCCGCGTGGTAAAGCAAACTATCTACATGACATGCTGACCACCTAAAATTATGAGAACAAATTTCGGAAACTGTACCTCGAGAAGGGTGCTGAAAGTCGGTGACTGTATTTGTTGTCAAACAAGACTAAGGGTATGTGCCAATGTAATAGTTCGTTAGTCCAATCGACTTTATCCATTAGCACGCACTCTGATTAACGTTCACATTTCGGGACTGCCTGCTGTGTTGTATCCAGCAGTTAGTTGGCAGAGCTAACGGCTACCTGCGACTGGAGGACAGTCATGGTAATTTATCAGGATTGTAAATGTATAACCCCACATTGAGCAGTGCAATTTTTAGTCTTAACCCGATCTGAGTGTTTCCGTTAATCCGTCACCCTGGGACCACTTGCAGGTCATGCTCATCACACATCCTAAGCCAGCTCCGTGGGAAGGGAAATGAGGGGATCAGGTTATCGGTTGACAATATTCTGTTGGGCAGCACGATAGGTCACAGTGATCAAAATTTATGCTGAGGGTTAAGCGTTTGCCCGTAGCGAACATTAAAAAGTATAGATCACT
Organism: Paragonimus westermani; assembly: GCA_008508345.1. Lineage (NCBI taxonomy): Eukaryota > Metazoa > Platyhelminthes > Trematoda > Plagiorchiida > Troglotrematidae > Paragonimus > Paragonimus westermani. The sequence continues at coordinate 28,905 of QNGE01001048.1, forward strand.
GTGTGCTCAATCCCGTGTATCACACTGTTTGCTGACTTTCATTCAACGTGGTGAGTTTTCGTTGGGTCGGACTGTAATCGTTTTGAGAGTAGTTTTTTTTATTAATGGGCATATTCGCGTATTCCAATCCACTGTGTTTAAGTTAATATTTCTGAGAGCTATTTGAGCTCATTGTTGGGCGACAGTGGAGGAGTTGTACAAAAGAAGGCGACTGTAAATGCTTCAGATTTATTTGTGGGGTTGGTATGTGATCACTTCCGATTAGTTTTCCATCTATTTTTGATTGGGTGACTTGGTCCTACTAAGCTCAGCCATATTGCCAACCCTAAACACGTGTGGCTCCATGTTGGATTATGTCAGTTAATGACTAGTTATCGCTGCCCCTATCTTACCGCTTAATCAGTGCGTTAAAAGGGGGCGATGACGTTGCCTATGGAAAATAGATGAAGAGTTTGAGAACGACTGGTTCGTGCCAATTGTGTACTCCCATCATTATTTCGTTGTCGTCGTTTACCCACCACTGGGCAGCGCTACCTTCGGCAATTGGCGCTGGCTCACGTACGGTCTGGCTAACTAGGTGCCATTTTCACATTTATTGCGAGTTCCTGTGCCCAAACTAACGCATGAAGACAATCTGGGGTTTGGTGTCTGTTTTCTTTCTGAAACTTCGTGATTGATCAGAATCGAGTATGTCGATGACACCGTCTTGTTCAGCTCTTCTGCTGAAGACGTAGACCATTTTAATCAAAATGACTGATTGGGCCAGTTTTTATCGAATGCACTTCGTCACTTGAAGACAAACATTCTCATTCCGGTTTGTTTTCGCAGACATTTTACTCGTGACTATGAGTAATTTCGCCATCTCGCCTGATTATAACATTGCTAATGAGATCAGCGGGAGTGACAAAACACACTGCCTTCGTCAACCTGCGTCGAATGGCGGCCAGTTGTGATTACAAATAGGGCATCTAATGCTTGTGTTCTGTTCTGTTCTCCCACCTCTAAGTCAGGTGTGCTGACGAGATTTCGATGCTAGTAACATAACCCCAATCCTACATAATTACGTCCCACTTTAATGATGTCGCTTCAAAAGGGAGTACCAACCTCTTACGCGCCCCTTGACCAGACATGTTGAGGAATGACAATGTACGCCGCAATACTATTACATCAGTAACCCTTCAAATCGACCTGTTGGTTGTTATTCAGCCACTCTTATGTGCTGCATGAATTGGCCGGCTAGAGCGGCAGGTAAAGCGGAGTGTCTAGAAACATGAGTGAACTGAATGGGTTTTTGGCACTAAGTATTGATTGTCACTTCGAACTGTCAGGAATCTTGAACTCCTCTTCCCACATATAGCTTCTCAGGTGCACTCTTGTACCCCTGGGCACAAGTATTGTTATCACAGTTACAAAAAAGACCCAAAAATTTTGCCCGTAAGCAGACAAATCTTTTTATTTATTTCAGCACAGTGAAGTGTAGCATCTTAGTTTTATGAAATTACAGTTTGGTGTGCAATTTTACCATTTTTAATGCCAGACTAGTATATGAAGAATACACGTTTGATTCTGCTGAACCGAATGAGTGTCTAGCACTCCGTACTGATTGTCTGTTCGACTGACAATATCTGATCCGAAAATAGGCACTCAGTATTGAATACCCATTCCGTTTGTCTGCCGTTTGGCGTGCTGGTCTTTGAGCGCAGCTGTAGCACATGCAGCCAGTTGGCTAGCTTATTCATACTAGTGAGTGGTATCAGTTCGACAAAAATGATGCACTTCCTGTTTGATGACCACCCACTTACGTTGATTCACGTGATACGAAGCGTCCTCCTTTAGTGCGTCCGTGGTTTACACAAGGCCCGTGTGGTGGGTCTGTAGGGTTATCGGTTGGCCTGTTCCACTAATTTGCGTATCGCAAGAGTGGCGCCTACAACAAACTAGCGGCTCTACGATCGTCTGGAAACTTGACTTTCAATTAACTTATATTCAGTGAGTCGAATAAAGAATCTCCTGAAGTTAGTATTATTATCGAGACCAATCTTCTACTGTCAATCAGGTGTTTAAAGGCTGACAGATAACTTCCAAAAGCATTGATAGCAAAACTTAGTGTTCGAATAGAACATACACATTCTCTGCTTTTTCGGGGCAACCGGAAAAACACGTCTTCGAGACTTTGGCCAGTAAACACCGTCGTTCATTTTTTCACGCGTAGGTTGTCATGAAGGGTACAACCGTTTGAATTTCTTCTCATTGTTCTTCGGGCTTATTTCCAAGGTTCTGCCTCGTTTTTGTCACGCTTACAGCAACTCTCATGATTTGGCTGCAGTTCTGTATGGTGAACCAGTCATGTCGCGCTTCTTGTGCACACAAAATCTGACTTGAATTGAAACGATCTCCGGTTATTTTATGGGATAGAGTTTACCACACACTTAATATTACTAGCATTGTCTGCTGTTTACTACTTGTTGTTTGTTTTATTATCTTTTACACCGAAATTGCGATTTTCCTCTCGTCTGGCATATTCATCCCGTCTTGTTCTGCATAGAACAGTAAACTCATAACTTATCCATTCATCACCAACCATCTCTTTCTATCGAGACGCCATTTCTTATATACATATTTCGTATTTAGTCATCATTCTTAACACACATCGCTGGATTCAGATATTTTTCAGCACCGGTGACACTTTTTAGGTCGCGTAACAAGTGACTTGCTAGTAGCTCTCATACAGCTCAATCTTCACCTACTCCCCGGTGATTACCGCATTCCGGATTGGAGCCTGTGGAGGACTCCTGGTGCAGAAACATTATTATCCTCCTTTGGCTCCCTCCCCGGAATCTCCTAATAACAAATTCGCTGGCTCTCTCAGCTTCTAAACAAACATTGTCTCTCGTCAATGAAACTACTAGTTCGAACCTGCTGGTACATCAGATCTACCCTCATTAGAGGGCTTTTAACACACGTTCAAACCGCATAAACACTCATCTTCAGCACACACTCCAGATCTAAAACACAGCCCATCATAGATACATACAGCGTTCGGATTCCGGTGCTTCTGGTGCCACGATGAATTCACCTCCCAACGTAGCTTATCACAACATGCACAGGAAAAGCCTCCGGGAGAATACAACGCGCCGTTTGTCCCGCCTACCTATACCAGGTTTTACTGGTTATCATTGAGGTTACTCTACCTACTCGTTACGCGAATGATCCTTACATTCTTAGGTATACACTGAAGTTCCTTTATTTAGTCATCTTCGATTGTATGTTAAGTTGATCAGCAGCACGCATTAAGAAACGACTGCACTCGTTACAACAAAAGTTTCCGAACAGATGTCAGTGACAACAAGGTGCCTCATCTAACAGTTTAACAACAAAAGGAAAAACTCATCCAATTGATGTTTATACGGTTCCTCTGGAATTTACGCTCTTTCATTGATCCCGGAAAGTGCACTGGTGTTGCTTACAACTGAAACAATGCATCAGCTATTCCCCTTATTGACTCCAGCCAGTCGACTCCTAAGCAACACTTACACACTCGTCCAGCTTCGGGCTCATTTCTGACTAGACGTCTTCACTATGTCAAGTATCTTTGCATATCAGAACTAAACGCGCCAAATTCTAAGCAGGTTCTATCAACTCGACCGATACAGCCAAGGTGCTTGTATCCCATTGTGCATTTGGGCACTTCTGTCACAAGCCACAATCGATTAGTGCTTCTGTTTATCACCCATAGAATTCGGATTTCTACATGAAACTGGACAAACGACCTCCCCTGCTTGACAACTTTTCAGTCGAAGCTCAGTTGCACGTCTAAACATTATAGTCTTTTCTCAGAACGTCAACCACGATGGACAACATTGGAGTGGAGCGCAGACCCTCTTGCTTGACCGCACATCGACCTACTAGATCTTCAACGTAAAACGCCCCAACTAAAGACTAATCTGTTAGGTCGACCACCACAGCATCCACTTAACCGCACCCATCACTGTAGATCGCAGACTGAAATCTAGGCTTGTACGGCATAAGTTGGACAAATCTAGGAACCCTATAGCTTGGGCGTCCATTTACCTATGCATTTTCCATAGTTGCTAGAGGATTAATGGCCATCGTTCTATCCGTGGCGCTACTGATTACAACCCGTTCTAGTCGTATCTCACCGCTCCTAGCCATTGCACTTTGAGACATCGATTGACCCATTGTCCGGGGACTGGATTCGTTAGACAACGAATCTGATCATGCTATTCGCATTAGACCACCACTATAGATTAACTGCGGATGTAGCGAGAAGGCGTCCAATAAAGCACAATCTTTATTGTCCAAATCGCCAGTCACATGCAACGCGCGCTCTCTCGTTTATGAGTCATAATTCCAACCCACAACACCTCCCGGTTTCCGTTCACACGTCGTGTGCACTTCTAACCGGTTTACGTGTGTGATCAGCGCCTTCTACCGGGGGGTTTTCTGCCTGCCATTCCTCGTCTGTTTGTCCGATTTCGTTGCGCGATGGCTCGTCCGGCTGCTCGTGCTGTCCGCCATCCACACAATGTTGGACTTAACCGTATTCCAACATCGTGTCGAGATGTTCCTCTAAATGTTGGAAAAACCACGCCTCCGATCTGGCCGTCTGTCGTATTTCGCCTGCCCTGCCTCGCCCGTTGGTCCGATCCAGTCGAGCGATGACTCATCCG
>QNGE01001048.1:48720-73815 GCA_008508345.1 Paragonimus westermani
TTACCGCGGGCGCTCAGTGGAAATGGGCCCATAAGATCCATAGACCAGAGTTCACCGATTTCGGAGACTAGTATTGGCTGAAAGGGTTGTTGGGCTCCCCGATTGTCGCCTTTCAGTAACTGACATTGTTGGCATGCAAGCACGTAAGTTGTCACATCTTCTTTCATCTTCGGCCAATATGCTCTTTGTTGCAACAGATCGTACGTCCTAGTGCATCCGGTGTGTGCCATTTCATGGCAGTCTGCCACCACTTTCCTCCTCAGTTGTCTCGGGATGACTACCACGCACGGGTGCCCAACGCCACGCTGCCATGTCAATACGCCTGCACTGTTTAAGCCAACTCTTTTCCATTGGGATGCGATTATTTTCAGCTCCTCATCCTTAGTATTTGTGGGGATTCTCACGCCTCTTGCCAGAGCTTCAATCACTTTCCGGAGGACCTTATCTTGACGTTGTAGGCGTACTAGCGTTTGTGGGTCCTGCTCCATTATTAAGCCGTTGACTCCAACGGTCACTTTGGGGAGTTCGTCGTCTACTTGTGGTCGAGAAAGAAAATCCGCGACGCAATTGCTCAAACCAGGCACATGGTTGATCGTGAAGTCATATTCCTGTAAACGTAATGCCCATCGGGCTAATTTGCCTCTCGGGTCCCTCGCAGTCATGATCCATTCCAGGGGTTTGTGATCCGTCTCCACGTGGAACTGTTGACCCAACAGGTATGGCCTCCACTTGTCCAGTGCCCAGACGATTGCCAAACATTCCTTTTCAATAGTCGAATATTTCTGCTCCGTTGGAGTCAGGACTCTGCTGGCATACTCGATTACTCCTTCCTTTTGCTTGAGTACTGCCCCAATGCCACGGTCACTGGCATCTGTTGCTACGATGAACGTTTCTTTTGTGTTCGGTAGTTTCAACGTCAGTTGTTGCTCGTTCATCGCTTGTTGCACTCGCTTGAACGCCCTCTGGGCATCGTCGGTCCATTCAAATTTCTTGTCTTTTCGAAGGAGTTCGTACAATGGCAATGCAATGGAGTGAAAATTTTTCACGAACCGACTGTAGTACCCCGCTTGACCCAAAAATTGTCTCAGGGTTCGTTTGGAATTCGGAGCCACGGCCTCTCTAATTGTCAGTATTTTCTCCGGGAGAGGCTTGATTTCACCTTGACCCACCTTGTGTCCCAGTAACACCACCGATGATCGTCCGAGCTGTGACTTATCAGCATTGATCCGCAGTCCTGAGTTCTTAATGCGATTCAAGACAGCATCTATATGGGCAGCATGTTCCGATTCCGTGTTGCTGTATATTACGATATCATCTCCGTATACCGCCACATTATCCAGTCGTTTTACCAGCTGAACCATCAGGCGCCGAAATGTGAACGGTGCCCCGGATAGGCCAAACGGCATGCGCTTGAACTGATACTGTTTTTCGCCTACCGTGAATGCGGTCTTCTCACGATCTGTGGGTTTAATTGGTACTTGCCAGTATCCGGAGCGTAAGTCCAAAACTGTGAACAATTTCGCCTGCTGTAGCTTGTCAAAAATATCAGCGACGGACGGTATTGGTACGACTGTATTCTGTGTTACCTCATTCAGCCGTCTAAAATCCACACAAAAGCGGTACTTCCCGTTGGACTTCTTCACCAGGAGAACAGGCGAGTTGTACGGACTGTTGGCTTCTTCGATAACATCCTCGCTCAGCATGTTCTGTATTTGTCTCCTCAATTCCTCCTCAAGATGAACCGGTATCCTGCGGGGCCCGTGAGGTCGAAATGTTCCGGTTGTTGGTATTTCATGGGCAATCCAGTTGCAAAATCCGTACGGATCATCGTCAGTCGTAAATACTTCCGCGTATTTCTCGACCGTGGACTGGAGCAGGGGGGCTGTGCAACTGGGGGTTTTAACCTTGCGTACTTGGTTGACGCTATCCTTTCGCTGTCCTATGAGCGTCAGGGAGCCATACTTGGTTGACAACTTCTTGAGCTTCAAGTCAATCACGGCATCTGTTGCAGCGAGGAAATCGGCTCCGAGTATCGTTTGCCTGGTTTCTGGGGACACAATGAAACGGTGCTTTACGATATGGCCGCCGATACGTACCCCACATTCTTTCACACCGTCAACCAGTAGACTATGACCTCCAACCGTCTTGATCATCATGGATGTCGGTTCTAGGTTTTGCTTTTCGGCACGAGCAATCAACGAAATAGCTGCCCCTGTATCGACTAAACACTGTTCTACCTCTCCATCAACTTCAACCCTTGTATGTACGGCCCCCTTCTCAATCGCTCCCATTACTAGTCGACCCGCCCAACAAAAAGAACAATCACGAAACACTTTATTTTTAGACCTCTGAGACCGCCGGATTGGGCAATCCTTCTTCCAATGTCCTTTTTTTCCACAGATGAAGCAGCCTCCTGGTTGATCGTTCTTCCGTGCTGCTGTTTTCAGGGCAGCTACATCCGCTGCGAGTTGCTCCATTGCCTTCTGCATTACCTCCAATGTCTTCTTGTCCGTATTGCTGTTTGAATCCACTGAGGCCACGGACATTACTGCCAACTCCCGTGTCACCTTCGCCAGATCGTCAAGGTCCATCGGCCGGGCGACATGGGCAATACGGACTTGGTCGCGAACCTCCATCGGGAGACCTTCAATAAACTGCTCCGTTAACAACTGCCGTCGTGATTCTTGATCCAATCCTGGCAGAGCCCTGTCCAGCAAACCTTGCAGAGTGGTGGCAAACACGGACGGGTCCGCTCCTTGTCCAAGCCTGGCCGCCTTGAACCGCCGCATGGCCTCCTGGCGGTCGGCCGGGCTGTCAAACGCAGCCACCAGCGTCTCCTTCGCAGCGGCCCACTCCATCTTCGCAGGGCCTCTTCGCGCTGCGTCCAGCACCGCCTTCGCCCTGCCCTTCACCAGCGTCCGCAGGGCAGCCAGCTTCCCACGGTCGGTCTTGACTCCGACCACTTCGGCCACGTCCTCCAAGTCCTCCAGGAACGTCCGGACGTCTCCATCTTCGAACGGCTGTGGCCAGGGAATCTTCATCCTCGCGTTCGTCACGGCACCAGTTGTTGTGTCCGCAAAAGACGCTTGGCCAACAAGTTGGTTTATTGCGCAAACTTCCGTATAGGTCATGTCAAAAACTAAACCACAAACGTGTACACTCATTTGCACGACGGACATGCACTCACATACATTGGGTGACAGTACGTGGTCATTCGCCTTGGTGAAAGTTCTCACACATCATGTACACACTGTTTCGATAGTCTCTTCTTGTCCGTCGTGTTCGGGGCTTGTCCTTTTGCTCCTGAATGTCCCCTGTGGGTAATACACTACTTGTGAGTAGTATACTACTCACAACGAAACTGCCTGTTATACAACAATAGTAGTTACTTCCTAGTTCCACACCTGTACTAATCACTAACCGCTGCCTTAATGCGTTCCACTTGTAAGCTCCTGTGCGATCCTCAGTGCTCGCTTATCTGTTGACAGTTTTATTTATTCCTGATTATGCTTCACTCGAGCTCTCCGTTCGACTGGGTGGATACCAAGATTAGCTCTTTTGTCACTCCAGTTGTACATCGTGAAATTTATATTCTTATATTATGAGGACGAGCGATCGCACTTTACTACTCACACCACTACTTTTCAGTAGTTGTTGCAAGAGCATGGATTTTGACATCGGAATGGCCACGGGAAAAATACAAGAAGGAACATTAGAGTGTAGAATTGCAGGAAATGGTTCTTGCTACATAAATGAACTGGGTATGGGCGGCCGTAGCAACCGTGACGTTCTGTGACGAGTGTCGTACGCAGATCAGTGTTCTTGATTGTTGTCCTGTTGAAACGCATATCCCATGGATTGGTTTTACGAATTAGTAATGCTTGTGCTGTCCATGTCCTTGACTCACAACACTTTTGGTCTCATTTCTGAACATTCAGATCTCGTTTTCTAAATCAGGTCTTTATTGCTAAATATGTGATGGTATTGATAGCTCTGCTTTTGCTATAGAGATGTGCGAATTAAATTCAAGTGTTGGGCCCATATCCTTTATTTGAAGGGAATGAAGGGATTGGATTGAATGAACTCACCTATATAAAGTTAGCTAATATTTAGGGTAAGGCTACAGCCAATCAGTATAAGCTACTCGGGCAAACTAGTATGACAACGAAGTGGCCAATCAGAATGCTATTCAGAGGCAGAATCGGATCTGTCGTAAGTTGATTAAGAGCGACCCATGTTGAAACGACATACATAGCAACCCAACAAAAAAATTGAAGCATTTAGATTGGCTAGGTGTTTTTATTTTACAGCTGCTCCTTGTCTACAAAATAATCTACAGAAACCCTATAAGACAGAGATCACTTTGTGTTACTAAAGCCGCTATTTTTGCTTCCATTTCTAGAAATGATAAGATTTCAAAAAGTTTCCTCTTAGGGTGAAAGCTGGGAATTAACAATCGAAGTGTATGTTAAATGATAGTATGCCAAATTGGTTGTAGGTCATGTGGTCATACAGTTACCATGGTTGGGAATTGAAGTGCGTGTGAATGCAAAACAGAAATGAACTTAACATAAGGTAGGTTTTCGACAAGTGAGTAGTTTATGAGGGTATGAGAGGTAGTTGCAATCTTTAATCGGTAGGTTCATTTAATCACTAATGGAAGTCAGGCAGCTATCGAACATGCCTCGACACCTGTACTTATATAAGCGTTCCCCGATTCTTTCTATTCAAGTTCATATTCTTACTCAATGTTTATTTGCCACTAGTGTACACACGTTTGTAACTGGTTTATCTCATCTGGTAAGGTTGTTAACTGATGAATGCGACTCAGTACCGAACATCATCATTGATTAGAAAAAAACGATGTGTATTAGTGACCTTTTTTTGCTGCTTATCAGTGCATCGTCCTCATTCATCAAAATGGCCACAGTCGTGTGTGATAGTGTTACCACTCACTAGTGTTTCGGCACAGAACGGCGTATAAATTCAAAAATGTCTAATCCCGGTTCGGATGGCATGAAATGTGTCGGATTTCGTGTTCACAGTTCATTGTTAAAGCTAATCAGTTTATGTGTTTAGACTTATTAACCATTAATAATGTGTCCCGGTAATGTATAAACTCCACTCAAAAACAACCACCACAAGTTGGCATCGATGCAATGTGTGGTTCCAATTCCACTTATTCATTGAGTGTCATTGGGTTAATTTATGACCTAGACAGTCATTTTCAGGTTCACTTTAATTCAATTGGGTTCATATCAACGATATGCAACACGCAACTCCACTCGTTCAATTTTGGTGGGCGGACGTCGTGAGCTATAAACGAATTGGGGTATTTTGAAGTTGACAGCAAACCTCCTTAAACAGTGGTTTGTTAAGGTGCACACACGATGTGTAGTGGCGTTGTGCTCATCACAGAAAGAAGAATTTTCGTGTAATTGAAACCGACCCTAGGATGGATCTATGCAGTGCGTGGGCTATTTCTACGTGTATAATTAACGAATGAAGACACCGACACTTTCGTGAGCAGTAATACAGTTCAGTGGATTACTGATTCAGCTTAAAGGTCTACCGTTATCGTGCTTAATATCTTTATTACTGAGAAATAAATTAGACATCCTCAAGTGAAGCAGAGCAAAACCTCACCAGACATAATTTTTCACCTAAAAGCACACATACATCCGTTCAATGGAGGATTGTAGCCTTGATTTTAGAAACTTGAAATAACAGGTTATTCCTCAAGCCCCATTAGTGACACCAAAAACGCCAGTCATTTAATGCTAAAGAACATAATAACCTGTACCCTCTGAAAACACCTGTTTACACAACCTCCTTATGAGGCATGCGTGTGACAAAAACACGGGTGGTATTCGTAGACATAATCACACACGAGTAAACTGAATAATTACTATCCGAATCAAGTTATCGCGACTCTCCAACAGTGCCGGTTTGGATAATATCCCTCTTACAGAACTAAGACGGACAACCGAAATCGCCCTCCAAGTGCATTCATTGTTCGCCTCAAGGGTTAGAAAATCAACAAACTGTCTAGTTCTAATACATTCGCATACAGAGTCATCCATCAACCTCGTTATCCGTTTAGAATTGTGCCCTCACCTCAAAAAACAATCAGCTCACTGAGAACGCGCTGATGTTATGACGGAAAACGAGCCGTCTGACTTTCAGAGAGCACACATTCGGTATGCCCCGTCTGAAAAAATTTGCAAGAGATGATGGTGAGATCGTCATCAGTAAGCATACTTAAGAACATGGAGAACTTAAGCCTAATATTAAGACAGCCTTACTGTCAAGGTCATTATGGCAATGCAAAAGTACGCGCCTATCATCGTTTGCTGTTAGTCCATTACCGTTTGCCCTACCGTGAAGTACGTTTATATATGTATTTATATGCCTGATAAGTTTTGGTCAGGCTTCTCTTTCGCATATTTACGCTGACCTCTGAAAATGACACTATCTACAGATTTCCATTTCTTTCAAAACCGTCAGACGTAAATTCAGTTTATTTAGATTTTTAAATTCTCCATGGAATCTATGGATCCAAAATATTTGAAGAGATTAGGTTCACCGATTATAACCTCTCATGGTATTAACGACTATAAATAACACTTGGAAAAAACTGACAAACAGGTTTTTATGAAATTCACCCGTGTACAGTGATTTGAAAAACCGAGTGCATTTTGATGAAATAGCTCCGCTCATCTTAAACAGGCGGCACGTAGATGAACAAAAACAACAGTAACAGACTTAATTCAATGAAAAAAACTACGATCAGAATGCATTTCGACTGCAGCTTGCAGTGTGTTACTTGAATGAAGCTTAATTTGGTCTTGATAGGGGCTATTTTTAACAAACGCGCCAGTAGACACATGTGCAAAGTATGCTTACAAAAGGATATCGATCACTGTTAGGATTTTCAGAAGAAATACATTTTCTATGATCGATGCCTACTTACCAAATTAGGCACAGGGTGAAGACGAATTTCTGAGTACACAGGTAGTTAGGTCAACTTGGTAAATTGTAGGATTTTTACTTCCATATCTTTGCACATATACTAAATGCGTAAGGGTTCATACACTGTGTTGAGTTCCGAGCATGTATTTGGGAATGAACAGAGTTTGTGTGTATATATTTGTATATGATCCGACCCTACAGATCTCCCACTGCGTGCGTAATCACGGTGAGATGCGTTAAATACACATGGTACACAATAGCCTATCGGATTTTCTAGTGTGGTACTCACTATGACTACATAACTTTTGTAAGTTACGCACTACAATTTGCAAGTTCATTCATGCCTCCTTTTGTTAAACAACGCGAGCAATATGGTGTATTTTGGTATACCGAATGGATAGTGCATCGCTTTCAAGGAATGGCATCGTTTGACTATACATCAGGTGCTTTGTGAATGACTTACCTATAAACAGCAAGGTTTAGTTCAATCAAATCCCGGCCGTCGCAAGGATTTGCACTACTGACGAGCTCCAATGAGAGCGAAACTCGAGTCTAGTGCTTTTTTTCGAAAGAGGCTGACTGGAATGTCTATCTGAATGCGAACGCTGCGATCAAATATGAGTGGTGTACAATTTGAAAATTAACCCAATCCCCGACTATTAACTAGTGTTCTCGTTGACGCTTTCATTTACTTCAATAACATTTTGAAATGCGTTTGTGTTGCTAGTTCCATTTAGGGCCAGGATGAAGATTGTAGTTTGCTTTTGTTCAGTAGTATAAATTCGGCGGTTTTGCCTGCACACAGTTTGCATAACGTTACGATTTCACCTACAAATTACCTTGAAGAAATCAGCCACGACAAGTGTCATGATGACCCTAGTAATTTGGTGGTAACTATGTTCTACAAAATCATACATGTTGTGCATATCACTATACTTGTGAATCAATTGCGTGGTCGTGCCTAGTGAGATCGTGATTGAAAGAGTACTTTAAAAAAATGTCATCAATGTTTTTGACTTGAAGGTGTTCAAAAAATTCAATACTGATCCAACCTACCGCTCATACCGACTCCAATTAATCTACAAACAGCTCCACAGGTTTTTGTCCTGGTCAATTAACGATGTACGGGCTTGATGGTACTTAGGACATGATGTTCGCATGCTTAAGACAATATACACACATGTGATCAGCAGCTAACCAGTCTTGCCTTCGTCAAGTTGCTCTGCGGTTACGATTACTTCTGGCAACAGTCTACAAAAGTTTCTCACGATATTCTCCTTCTTTGTGAACGTAATCCTATTCTGCACCAGTCGTAGTTCTTAAAGCTCATCGAGGAAAGAGGTATAGTACTGAGGCGTACAATTTTAGTCAGGGCTACCAAGCCACATCCTTTGTCGGGGCATAGGATGTGAGATTATGGGATACGACTTCATCCACCGTCACTCTCTTGTATTGAATTGTGCCGGATTCAGTATGTTCTTCTGTTCAGTTCAGTATTTTCGACACTGTTATACTAAACTCATGAGGTTAATCCTTAAGCAATTGTTTCCGAATGCAGATGTTCCAGCTGATCGAACAAATGTTCGAACCAGCAGTTTGTATTGACGTCGGAAAGTTCATTTTTCAACAGACAGCGCGTTAGTTCCAGCGAAGGAGGTTGTGTCCTTACAAACTTCGTGTGTCTCCTTGTCTTCCTAGTGTAATCAGGTTAACTGTGTATGCAATCGAGGCACACCCGAAATGGTATGATGGCTGACATCACGTGGATAACTTGGTTTCATTGTCGTATTGCACAAGCGCAGTGAGTGAATTTGTAGCACGCCTATATTCGGAAAAGATGGCGAAAAAAACACCATTTATGTTCGGATAAAAATAATTTGCATGAATTAAGGAAGCGATTTCGAATACGCAATAGTAATTAACTATGGAGCTGAACACCTGAACTTTCGAGAAGAACGGTTTGCACATCTGATGAATTTGTGAAAAAGAAACACACCAAACAAATGTGTGTGATTGAAAGACCCATAAGACGACAGCTGTATAAAAAGACGTTTAACCAACTTTAATCAGAGGGGTTTTAAACTCGTGAACGCATCTGAAATTGGTTTTACTTTGAAAACAGAGTTCGTTGTTTTTCCCAAACACCTCAGATCGTAGCAGAGTGTAATGCTGAGATACGTGTACGCAGAACATCTTATCGATTGCAACTGCGTGTATGTGAGTGAAAAACACGTAAGCGCATGGCTTGTAAGACACGAGAAATTTTCCTCTTGGTGGACTTCTGTTTTAATTACAGAAAGTTATATTTTTTTCAACCTCAGGGTCGCTGCCTGAAAGGAAACAAGTTTCATCATGTGTACTAAATGTACAACTGCAACAAGTGAATTTAGCTAACTTGATCGAGAAAGAAATAGATCATCACTCTAGCCCATAATCAAGGAAATTGCCTGAAATGTGGTTAACAACAACGAAGTGAAGTGGAACGTTCTCTCCTGAAAGAGTCACAGTTTAACTCTGTTATACAAATAAGACCTTGCTAATGAAGTCAGTATATCAAAGTGAGATAGATAACGATCCAAGTGAAGCCATTGACAACATTCAGGATCATAAAATGACTAGCATAGGACATAGGGAAACTGCCCTCTTTTTGAGTAGAAACCAACTCTCTTTTAGGAGGAACTGTCAAGAGGTCAGATTTCCTTGTTCTGAGTGCTAAATGCACCCTTAAAAATATCACTGACTGAACTAGAATCTATATTTGGGGGATACTAACAATGTCCAATACACGACACCTTCTAAAACTGAAGAGTTTCAAATCAACAAGTGAACGAGAATTTTAGTCACATTGAATGTTTCGCAATCTGGAGATTACACTATAGAACTCTAACGACAGCTAATCTAACTAAAGGGAAAAACTTCGAGGAACGGTTTACTACACAAATATGTGCAAGACTCTAGTCACATTACACCAAAACAACGAAGTTGAAAAGTTCCTACCGACACTTTCTTCAAAGCGTATCTTCGAAATGAGATTTCCCAGTCCCGTGACAATCAGGACATGAACATCAGCAAAGCTTGATCCTCATCATGATTTGCAGTGACATGTAGCCGTTAGTGTTACAACTAAAGGATGAACCGTGAATTTAGGTGAATTTAAAGATTTAAATGAGAAAGTTGTTTCTGCTGTTACTATGCCTTTTAGCGTCATTTTTGACAAGGTGGTCAATGTGTTAGGTGTATCGTGCTGTGGAGTGAAAGATTGTTGAACGTTTGTGTCATGTACTAAATTGGTCGGAGGTCACTAACCTAAAGACTGACCAACGGGTTTACTGATTCATTTGCATCAAAGATAGAACTAGACTGCTCTAAATTGTTATGACCCGGTGGTCAATAAGAACGAGAAATGACTGTGCACGAATATACGAACCACGAACACGTAGCACAGCGCTTAACGATACCCGAAAACCCCAGAAGAACTCAGAAGAACGTGTCCTATAGCCGAGAACGTATTTACTCTCAAACAGAATGTAATTTGACAGACCAGCGTTCGTGCATATATAGTTTTTGAACAGCCTTGGAAGACCCCACTGGAATTAGCCCATTAAAAATGAAATGGACCAATCAAAGACAGAGGGGAAACGTGCGCCAGATTTAAGTTTTATCACATTGTGGCGCAAAAAAGTGAAATTCAAATTTATAAATTAATTTTCAAGGATATCTCAAAAATTGAACTGTTCTTGGGGAAATTAGACTTTCCCCAACACCTTCCGTTTGAGATGACCGTTATCCGTAGCATTTGACCCGAGGGTCCAGCTGCATGCGGGAGTCTAGTGCGGTCGGTCCAACGCCTGGGCAGGAGGTTGATGGTGACATCGACATGGGACGGCGTAGCTGTGGTTGTTTCTGTATCCGGAATTGCGAACGTGTCCAACAAAATATCCAGCGGCAGCAGGTGCTGGTCGTCCGTTGTCTTTTCATTCGTGTGCCGAGGGCGTAGCTGGTTGCGATGACGTTTCCATATCGTGCCACTAACCGAAACGTCATACAGTACCTTTCCGTGACGAGCACTCACGGTTGCTTCCATCCAGCAGTTGTGACCCGGTCGATAGTCACGAGCGTAGACGGCTTCTCCAATGGCGAAAAAGTTTTGTAAGTTTGGGCCAGGCACCTGTGTTGGCTCATTCGTCGGAATGAGCGCGTGATGGACCCTACGAAGCTTGCGGCCCACAAGAGCCTCTGCTGGTGAACGGCCATCGGGTGTTGCCGGGTTGGGAGTTGTACGGTATAGGAACAGGAACTCCTGTAACACTTCGTCGGTGGTCCCCTCCCCCCCGAGATTCGAGAAGCACCCGTTTGAAGGTGTCCACAAAACGTTCCGCTTGGCCGTTGGACTGTGGGTGATACGGCGGGGACCGGATGTGCGGGATTAGTGAACGGTGGCAGAAGTTTTCAAAGTGTGCTAAAGTGAAATGTGACCCGTTGTCCGACACGAGGATGTCGAGAAATCCATGTTGGCTGAAAATTCGACGCAGGGCATTGGTCGTATTAAAGGATGTCGCCGGAGAGAGGGCGACTACCTCAGGCCACTTGGAGTATGCGTCGACCAAGACGAGGTAGGATACCCCATCGATGGAACCAGCGAAATCCAAGTGGAGGCGCGACCATAGTCCCTTGGGTTTCTGCCATGGTACGGGATCCTGCCTGGTGGGTAGTTTGGTGGCCTGCTGGCATCTTGAGCACTGTTTCACCACCTTCTCGATGTCGCCGTCCATGCCGAGCCAATATGCATAACTGCGAACAATTACCTTCACCCTACTTGTGCCGGGATGACCAGAATGGAACTGTCTCAGGACCTGAAGGGGGAGAGTGGTTGGGATGACTACGTGGTCAGCAAACGTGACGCAAGAATCTACTATTGTCAATGAGTCGCGGCGACGGTAGAATTGGTTGATCTCCCCAGTTGGACGAGCTGTGGGCCATTTGGTCCGGACGTATGTCATGACTTGGTTCAGGTTGGAATCCACCGCCGTGGCGCTCCGGATGTTAAAGACCGTCACCGGGATTCCACGAATGGCGTCTGTGAGCTGTCAGCGAACGTCATCCTCCACTGTCAGGATAGCAACGACAGCGTATTCTTCAGGCACTTGATGGTTGCTGATGAGGCGCGACAAACCATCTGCCAGGCCAAAATGATCGGTGCGGCGGTAGCTGATGTCGAAGTCGTAGCTGAGCAAAATTGTGGCCCATCGCTGCAGTCGGTTGGCAGAGTAGACAGGGATGCCTTTCTTCGATCCAAAAAGGGATAGTAGAGGCTTATGATCGGTCAGCGGAGAAAAATGCCGACCGTATAGAAGTTCATGAAACTCAAGAACAAAAGAAACTGAACGACATCTGATGTGTAAAGTCTACAAATATATTGCGTCTTTCATTCATTGGAAGTTTTCGATCCAAAACAACCTCAGAAGCTGATGAGTACTACGGGATTCTGTTTTCAATATAAGTTGAACATCACCCACAACTGATCGCAGCTGTTGCATTCCCGTAGGTTTCCACTCGTCTTATTTCGAAACGAAGTATTGGACTATAGTTTCGCTCTTGTTAGAGCTCACCAATAGTGTATATCCTTGCCATTACTGGGATGAGAACTAACTAGAACTAGCTAATTAACTCTAACAAGCGAGAAACTGGAGTCTACTGCTTCTTTCCAAAAGGGGACGACTGAAAAGTCTGTGGTAATGCGACAGCCGCAATCACCTGAGGGTGATGTTCAGTCCGTATGAAAACCTCCGAAGCGTTCATAACAGTATCATTTTTGTTGGGTACGAACAGAATAATAACAGATGACGAGAAAACTATGAAGCGAGTCTAGTTTCTCAAACAAGAATATGGTTGTTATGACTGGACTTCCGTGCACGATCAAGCTAGAATGCAGAACTTTTCCAGTTAGGAAGTATATCATCTCTCGCCAGTCTGATATAAGCAAGTTGAGAAACAGATATCGATCGATCGCCGAAGTTCAAAAAACCACCAGATTGCTCCAACACTTAATACAGCTGGGATCAGGGTGAATCGATTGGAGAAACCGACCACTCAATGATAGACCACTATGTCTGACAAATACCTGTTGATTCATACTAAATCGAAATTTGCGTTTCTTCGGTGTGTTCAGTCGGTCACACCATTTCATTCAGTTAAGCGCTGGACTGGTGACAACTGAGGTATTCCACTTCCTTGGTGCAAACATGCGTCACCGCCCTGAAATGAACAGCCGGATTAGGGTGCTGATTTTAGAGTGCACATCATGAAACAGTACGAACATTAGTCTGTAACCGTGTTGGTGCAGTTAATACAAACTGGCAGCATGTTGCGGACCAAGTCAATCCAGAACGACGGGACGAGGGTAAGTATGACACCGAGCATGTTAACCGCCCCCACCGTGAACGAGGTCAGTAGGATGGGTATTCTGACCCTATTGGTGTTGTAAATGAGGAATTCAGTTCGCAACATCCAGACTGGATCTACCACCTGATTTTAAACAGGGACGGAACTGTTTGTAGACAGTTTGAGATTAACCGCCACCTCTTAGTTGTTTCGAAACTTATAGGTTGAAGTGAATTTAAGACTTGACCAAAATGTACACTGAATACGTCTGAGCCATGTCGACTATGTAGAACGAGTTCCAAAAAAGATCGTAATAACATGAGGACATTGGTCCGGGTGCGAACATCAGAAAACCTAGTTAAATTTTCAAAATCCAGTACGGTTGGTGGTTACTTGAACCGCACTTCAGAGCTGGATATAAGACAATCTGTTTTCGTTCCAAAAAAATGTATGGAAATGTGATTCATAATTATTCACATGTCAAGTCGTTTGTCATTATACATGTTCAGTTTTTTATCGATAACATCATGTGAGACGTATAATGTGGACTTCCTTTCAAGTGGCAGTCACAGGACTGAATGACTAGAATCAAGACGCATGACTCGATGTATTCGGGTTCGAAACACAAGTCGGCTACGCTTAACCCGCAACAAAACCAATTGTTGCTTAAATGACAATCATCAAAGAGGCCACTAATATACAAGCTATCTGGTATGGAGTGCTATGGCCGTCTATTTTGTAAACATTAACGAAAAGGCATAAATAACAGTAGAGCCTTTTACTCAGCCTCTATTACTTCGAGGCTTATCGTGAGCCTGAAGAGAAGTTACTTTCATATCCATTTAGAGCAGCATACAGAAGAAGCCGGCGGACAGTGGGTTGGTGACCTTCTGGCTAACGGCGGGCTATCCTCATGAGCAGATCTGGGATGAAACCTTCAAATTCTCACATAGGTGAAGCACACCTTTTAATCGGATGGTTAATTAGTGTAATGTTTTGTTCGATGATGGACTAAACGATGAGCCAATTTATCTTGGCTTCTTTTATTCTGTACGCGTAATGGAGGTCTCTTTCCTGTCAAGGAACTGTTTGATCTAACCGATGGAGACAAAATAGATGGCTGAACACTAGTTGCAAATTAAGAAGACGGCTCACAGTAATTTGTCACCATGAAAAGTCCGTCACGCTAGTTTTCATTCAGGTTCGTAATGGTTCTTCCCGGATCAGTACGGTTAGCTGAGCAGTTGCCGTTCACCCAGTGCTGTATGTGGCCGAGACGTAAGGCTACGGCTACAGTCGGCAAGTACAGGTAGACTGCAGTGTGTAAGACGGCAAAGTCTATTTTCAGTTTAAGTAAATGTAAACAGTTTATATGCGTTTGGGTAGAATGGTTAATATGAATCGTAAATTGAAATGAAACGAATATATCAACGCAACGCAACGTGTATTGCTTTTCTCAGTGTTACTCTGTTTAATTTGCCTTGATATAGTCTAATTGGAGTACTTATAAGGCCAGTTGGTGAAGCGCTTATGTCTTGTAGCATTACACAAGAGTGCTTCTTGAATCAGTAGTTATTTTCGTTCTGCTCACTAGTGATCTATCTAGATGGAGTCAAACCAGCGACATCAT
This sequence comes from Paragonimus westermani, assembly GCA_008508345.1. Classification (NCBI taxonomy): domain Eukaryota; kingdom Metazoa; phylum Platyhelminthes; class Trematoda; order Plagiorchiida; family Troglotrematidae; genus Paragonimus; species Paragonimus westermani. Next base: position 63,704 of record QNGE01001048.1, read on the forward strand.
GCTACATCAGGTGAGTTACGAGGCCAAGCAGGGGTTCAGGATTCCAGGGGTACTGCTTATGCGCAAATCGATGGAGTTGTCACTGGCAATCCACTTGGTCCGCAGACAAACGCTATCTTTCGTCGTTTTGGAGCAGAATGTAGATGCTGCCGGCGTTGTGTGGAGAAATCGGGGAGAAACCAGTAAGTAGATTCAACTCAATGAACCAGCCGAATTTTATACTCAGCTTTACCAATGAGCACGACCATGCTGATTCCGTGGTAGTTCTATATATTCGCATGCAGTATACTAGTAACGACTCTGTATTACGGTTTACCTACCCGAACCACGCTTGGACGGGTCAGTAGGTGAACTTTTACAGCTGCTACTAGTTCAGTACCAACACTGGCCGATGAGAATTCTTTTATCATGTCAGACAGATCTGCCCAAGAGAAGCACCAATCAAACAGATGTTGCTGAAACTCAAACTTAAAGAAATTGATCAGTTTAGCAGTTAAAAGTCAGCTGCCGAGATGGCTTTAACCGATTTTAAGGACGACATTACCAACCCATTAAAAACCCTTCTCACATGAGCTGCGAGGCGCATGTCCCAACGCAGCCTAACTGCGCCATGCTGGTCACCACTACCCGATTCCCAATCCTACCACTGAAAACACCACCACCACCCACCACCAATTCTCATGCCATTCGTAATTTTTTTAATTGCCTTGTCCCTTACATATATAGGACGGGGCGGAAATCACGCTATCGATTCAATTAATAAATTCTAGTTTGTGTTCGAAAAGCCGTTATGCATACCGGAATGAATCAACCCGATCAGATGGTGACACGTCAAAAAGGTATCTCGACATCGCTGGCTCGGTATTTGTTTATTTATCAACCTCTTACTGAGTTTGCAGAAAAATTTTCGGATAGGTTAAGCAGTAAAAACCAAAGGTTTCTCCAGTTCTTGTAGACGGTAACAAATAACGACTAGAAGACACCTATATGACTACGGAATAGTTTGTTCAGCAGTAACGGAGTGTTCTGGTAGCAGAGTTGCACCAACGTGTGTGTGTGTACACTGTGTGTAGCACACCGTCGGCGAAGAGACGACGAGTACATTAGGCTCATGCCAGGTAGGTCATATCAGTGTATCTACCATGCTTCTGTTAATGACTGTAGTGGCCAAGAGCCTGGTCGTTGACAATCAGTCTGCTCCTCTTTTCAGAAACTTGGGTGTCTGCAATCTTCCACCCATTCACTTCTTCAGTTTTTCTGGTGTACTGTCCGATGAATGGCGTGTCTGGCTATTCGTAATTCAGTGTGAATCTTGTCTTCCATCCTTACTTTCTCTGGAATGCACTAACCTGCACTCCCATACTTCAATGCTTCTTGTATTACACTTCAAAAATCTTTCTTCTTAGTTTAGATCTCCTCATGGCAACCCGATAGGTTGCCACAATCACTTTTGTGTACACAACGTTCACTGTCAGGCTCTCATTAACTTATCTTCGCAGAGAGCCAGCAACTTTGGGTTTCGATTGTGCAACGGTACCTGGAGTCAGTTTAATGGTTTGACTTGGTGACCTGTTGTCATGAGGGGCTTAGCAGTCGATGACGTATTTCGAGCCGTCAATGCACCAGGATGAGGCTGGTGCGTCATCAGTTGTTTCAACCACTTCGGGCTATGCTCGGCAACTCGCTGTGATAGTCATCGATCCGTTCTGCCTATGTAAACGTCATTGCAAGTGAACTGGCTCACAACATGGGAGACGGTAGAGTTTGGCGAACTGCGTTCGCGATTCTGGAGAACTGGTCTTCTGGTGATTTGGAATAATCACAACTGCTCAACCACATACGTTCGAGCTGGAATCGGATTCAGTTTCTGTACGCTATCGTTGACTGGATGGTCACCTTTGAATGGTGAAAACAGGAATCCATCCATCTTTTTCGCAGTGAGTACGAGTTCAGTGCTCATTCTCATCTTATCATCTGTTTCGGTGTATTTTTCAGGGTACTCGTTTACCAGTTAAATCTTTCTTAACAACTGTTCTGTCTACAATTGGCCAGAATTGCAAATCGGCCTCGCTCTGTGAAACAATGTGTCAACCGCCTGTGTATGCATTTAGAGAAAAGCCAAAAAACAGAATATATTGGCCACCTCATGTTGCTGTAACTTGTTATTCACACGAGTAACAATTAATAAATGGATAGGTTGAGTAACTCATTGAGGCATGTGATGAGATAAATAAGAGCACTACACCCACATTTATTGTACAAAAGAAGGCATAGTTCTGATGACGCGCCAGTCTCGAACTAGTGAGCTGAGTGTTCGAATTCCAACGCCATCAATTCCTAAATACCCCCGACAATAAGTCATCCGATTGATCTACTGAACTCATTCAATTTACTGCAAACTTCAGTGCCGTTTATACAGGATGAAAACAAGGTGGATTAGAATCCGACAAACCGATCAAGTAACTGAGTGGTAAGTTGCACGAAGACTGTTGCGGAATGTAACTTGTAACAGTGTCACTAGATCATGGTCTTGAAGGTAGGGTTGGTTTGCCGATGGACTGGGTGACGTATAATCGAGTCAACCTATCTTTATCCATTAAATTCGTTATCTGTTAGCTAGCACTTCGCTGTAGGTGTGTTTATGACTTGTTAGTCCTAGGAGATCACCGCATTGGTGGCCTCACTTGTCCCGGTGCCACACGGTCAGGCGTCAGTAGTTCCTTGGTGTAGCGCTCGCTTTAATCCTTGGTAGCATAACTTTCGGTCAAAGAGCTTTTGACGCCCTTCCGGCGCGTATGATAGACGGTCTCTACTGAAGGTTTCGTGATCGTCTTCATAGCCCACTCTACCAGTCACCAAACGTACACTTCCGTCCTATTGCTGTCTCAGTGAGTTTACATTTACAGTGCCGATATATTCACACTCTGGTCGTATTCTGCACGGTTCTTTTAATTCAGATCCGTTCATTTTCCTTGTTGTGAACCGTTCGACGCAATTCGTTCTATGACCAACACGGTGACATGAAACCAGAAGCAGATAGATTTCTCCCTAACATGCAGCTCCATAAAGCAGTGAAAAGAAAAGAAAACCGATTCATATGACTTCATATTAGTCGCGATAACCGCTGATGGGTTTTGACGTGAATTGTGGGCTGGTGACAAGATGTAACTGGGATTGTCATATAAATCTGTTGCCAGGCAAGTAAATTCATGTCGTTAATTGCATTCTTGTGGTCACTGAAATTGCCAAACCAGCCACTATTTTTAATTCCACTGGTTACACACTTAAACTAATGGATCAATTGAAAAATGTTACGGTAGTGTGGGGGTGTTTTCCCATCCCCATCGGTAGGACAGAGAAGTTGCGTCATCGAGGGATGAAACGTTGTGTTGCAGAAAAGAGCTTGGATGTGAGCAGCTGACACAATCGAATGATTTTAGGAAACCCAACTATAAAAAGTCAGGGTTTCCGTTGGTTTCGAACCAACGACAGAAACACTATATCTCAACGCGGGACCTTCGGGCTTTATCTCAGTCCTGTTGACCCACTTGATCTCTCGTGTTTTCCGTGATGCACGCGTTGTGGTTAGTCCATTGCTCAGAGTTGCACCGAGATATTCCACTGAATGTCAATACTTGTATCCAACACATTTACTCATTATATTACGTTAGTGCTTGGATTTGTTCATGATCCATTATCGGGCATCATAGCAGAGAGTTTGAAGTTACCGGGCCACGGCCATGCACGGACGCCGCATATAAATGTACCGTTCACTACCTTCGTGTTTCTTTGATGATTGAGCACCTTTTAACGTCAATCTTGGTAACCCAACTGTGTATCACTGGTTGCACGCGCAAGCAAACGGTAAACAAACGACCGTTTCCACAGTGTGATCTCATTTGCTACTTTGTTCTTGCTCCGTTGGCCTCAATAGTTTGCTGTGCAATCTGGAGCCCCTCCAACAAAACCTCTTCCATTCCCATTTGTGGATTTGGGTGGCGGTTGTGCTACATGCATCAGTGGACTTGCAATAGCCGCCATTTTTTTAACGAAGAAGCCTGAGCCTAAGCCGCACTATGATGGGGCTTTGACGCGCCCTAACACGCGCGGACGTCACACAATGGCCCAGATTTCGGACGAACTCGTTTGATGCTTACCGCCATACAACATGTGATCAGTTGATCAGGTAATGTGCGGGCTTGGCGTGTGCAAAACTGCCTAGACCAAAACGTTCACGCACTGAAGGCATAGACCGAAGTGAGCTGCGGATCAAATTGCCCTAAAATGGTGCGCGCCTTTGGTCTACGGTGTGCAGGACTTCGATGCCTGAGGGAGTGTTGGGTCAAATCTCAGTCTGCCCATTTGGCCTCAGTTGCTCAGACAAGGACGAAGCCGGGATCGATAGTTTGCCTATTTTTAGTGAAGGCTGAGAGACATTGTCACCAATTTAAATTGTAATGGCCAGTGTATGGACGACCGACCGCAAACACTGCTCGTAATCATGATTTTCCCAGGCTCCCTGATGTGGCGAACACCGAATCATCAGGTCTTTTATCATTGCCAGATGAAATTATGATGTGGGGATCCCGACTGATTACTACTGTCACGTATTTGCTCGAACTCTCGTTCTGTACTTTCCTTTGGACTCTCACTGTCAGGTATAACCGAGAGCTTCTTGTTTAAAAAGGGACGACTGTTTAAACAACAAGTGATAGTTGTAGTGGTCTCAGCCTTGTTAAACTCCATCCGTGTTCTCATCTTCATTAACTTCAGCGTGTTTGGAAAACTTGTGGCTACTCTCTCAATGATTTTTTCAGTTCTTACTTCATTCGGCTTAGCTTTACGATGGCTGCTGCCAAGTACCGTATCCTAACTAATGTTGCAAGCACTCCTACAATTTTCGCCATTTCAGTTGCGTATTGCCTAGTGGTATTTATTCTATTCGAATTTCTCACTGATGAGCGCTGATGACTTCAGCACACCAGGACTTTATTTTCACTTCTCACTCATCACGTCAGCTGGTTGAGATTCATATCAATCAGTTAATCGAAAGCCGTCCAGCTCGTGTCCTCCGGTTACCACTTGTAAATTTAGTTTGATTGAACTTCCTATTGACATGCCCCTATACCACGGTAAACGGTGGCTAATAGTTTGATATTTCACCACTCGATCAAACGATGACCGGATCTCAATCGTAAGTGGCAGCCTTTGACACTCGAATCATGTGAATCGAAGCATTGTAGTGAAGATACACAATACTGACACTCAGCATTTCCCCCCCGTATCAAATGAGTTAGCCAGCTCAGCAGATCAGCACTAGAGCTAGTTAACACTGTCATACTGTACAGCACAAGTTAGCGCTACAGTCCCAGCAACAATATAGATTAGTGTGTGATCATGCCCGCAGTGTTTTGTTTTTGAACGTTTTTGGCCGGCTAAATGATTGTGTTTTCCTCAGATAGATTGTTCGTTCGTCCTGAGGTCATAAAGTTGGACTTATCACTCAATAAAATCTTACGTCATCCCATTCAGCTTGTCTCAGATCAGGATCTTCGACAGAACATGGGAATCCGTTTCGCTTTGGTTACATTTGCACTGCTGAAGGGTTCATGGGCTCCAGTCGTATTATGGTTGATCCGCATGTCGATCAACTTTGCGAAGGCACACTAGACAGACAATTCGTAAGCTTGGAAGTGTACTGCTCTGTTTAATTCGGCAAAAAAAAATCGAATTTGCCGGTGTAAATAGTAGACCAGAACTTTCTAAATTTACCTGATGACGACTGGTGCAAACATATGCTAGGTGCCATCGAAATGTAGCAGAAGAACCGACAGTTAGTTGTGTCTACATTCTTCCGTTTGTCCAAAAACACGCTTGGAAAGTTTAGTAGATTACTATCTACTATCCACTATCTACTAAACCCGTCAAATCAAGGACGTTGTCGCATTCTCCAAGGTCAACGAGGGAACAGGAACTTAATGGGTTGCGAGAGAGAGGTATGATTGTTGTTGTACAACACTGTGATAGAGAAAACCCAGCTGTTTTTTTACCAAACTAGTCAACTCCCTACACCGCCTTTCTACCATGGTAAAGCAACCCTACTCTGAACCGAGACCTTAAATGTTAGGCTTGACAATGTAAAAACTTGAGCAAGATAGATCCTGATCACACCTATTCCAACATGTAAAGTGATAAATCATCTAGTACACACCTTATAAATCCCACCCATGTGTACCTTTTTCAAAATCCACGGTTATTCATCGTAGTTAGTTAGGTGCGTGTGATTTTCTAAGGAGTTAAATTCAGCCCTCTAAAAGATGTTGTTTCTGCTTGTTCATATTTGGTTTCTGATCCAATCAGTTTAACCACCTGCGCACATTATCCTTGAGGCCTGATCGTCCTCTGCACGATGCAGTGAAATTGGAGAAGTTGAATAATGCTGTGAACAATGACTTTGTGTTAACCAATAAACTTCAGCGGATTGTTGACACACGAGAACCTAACTTACTGGCTGATCTTTGCCCATTTCTGGGACTGTTATCACCCTATTGTTCTTCTTCACCACGCGCTTTCATTGTAAATTCCTTATCATGCACACTGCAACAAAAATTAACCGTCTGACGTTGGAATCTAGTACAGAGTAGAGTATTCGGTTGCGCGAGAAATTGGGCGCCACTTCGTTTCTTGTCTAATATAATCCACATTCACCAACACTACTTCAGTATATTGTATCTCCATCAGAAATTGTTAGGGTGTTTTGTGACCGAAGAAAATATTGTTCTCCCAGGCCGTTTTATTTTCTTCCAGAACATTGCAATCAATTGAGACGGGTTATCCCACAGCTAGACGAGAAAGCGTTACCTGTGAATTTTGAAGCGAACCAGTTTCTTCAGTACGTGTGCCAACAACATTTTAAACCTCATACAGACCACAAGCCCTCACGGCATTAGTAGGGAATGAGGACTAAATCCACTATATGGGTGTTGGTTCTAGGTGTTTGTTGCTACAACCCTCACTACATCAAGGTGTTCGGCCAACTCACAGTCTGACTCGCGCCACACTAATCCAGCTAGCATAACGGCGACGATCACGGGAAAACCATAGTTGATAAACCCTCTAAAATATACACACGCAACGTATGGGCGATTAAGGCCACGTAATGTCAACAACAGAACTTTTTGAACAGCTGAATGGCCCTAGTAACCCATCGGTTTTGTGAACTCCTCCAATGCCGGAAGGGACGATTTATTTACACATGGTAGCTGGGTTTTGTGTGCCATCGGATCACTGCGTTATAAAAGGTGGGTCGACTATTGCTCAAGCAGCTGCACGACGCCCGTTCCGGGGTGATAAGAAAGAAGGTTCTTGAGAGAAATCACCGTTGGTGGCTGAATGGCAACTCAAATATTCTAGAATTGCTAAAATCCTGTCAACTCTGTGAAAAATTTCTGCTGAAGAAATCCTTTTGAGCCTGCTCGTCAAGTCATGCGAGGTCATGGCATTGAATACACAATTCACTTAAGTCCAATCATCGGAATGAGATGGATGTTTGTACTGGACACTTGACCTGACTGAATTGAGCTACCTTCTAACACATACACCGGTTCGTGATTGCTTACAACCAAAGTACGATCTGATTACGGCTTTCGAGATGTCTAACACAATTCGTATCATGCATGAGACTGTTTTGGTTGTTAAAGGGTACCAATAGCTTTTGAACAAAAGCGACGTGCAACATTTCAACCATAATCCATAATACAAATATCCGACGGTTCGGCTGGACATGCAGTTCAAGCACTCAAATAGGGCCGTTTCGAGTGACACTTCGTAACAATAAAAATGAGAATGATCCGACCTTAATTCATCTGCCAAACAGCCACATTTGAATTGTAAGAAAATTCCAAGGAGTAGATATTTTCGGAGAACGTCAAGAACCAGGGCCGATAATGAGTAAGGACAGAGAGATAAAGTCCGGAGCTATGGTGTTAAATTTAAGAAGCCTCAGGAGATGTGCAGCCGAAGAAAGCGGGGTTCTCAAAGTCTCAGTAAAGGTGGATTCCACGTAAATGCTATATATATATATATATATATATATATATATATATATATNGGACGACACAAAGGTTCTTCATTGGAGAAACCAATACACGACTTAAGCGTCTCAACGGGACTACGAACAGAAACACTCATTTGCACACCGCACTCTTCTGAGGACGTTCCAGTCGCTTTGGACACCATGTCTCAGTTCCGTCATGTGGCGACAGCCAATCTATGTCATTCTGCCTTCCAACGATCCTTCCCATATCTCTGCCGTATTTATCCCGCCATCATTTCGATCCATGCGGCTACTGAATAGTGGTGTGAGTAGTATGGTGCCACCGTGTATCCTCACTACAATCATTCAGGAACTTTTGGTATTTGTAGAAACACAGAACACTTTTAGCAGTAGTTTGGCTTCTATAGATAAATCATTCATAAAGATATGTTCATGTCCAAAGTGCACGTTTCATCCCAAGAAAGTTGATGATGAAAGGTGATCACAATAAAACTTACTGGACGAGAACACAGGTAATACAACATTGAGTGTAGGTGGTCTAGACAGACAACGGGTTTTCAACCGTTGTTACTGCACCATTATAACTGAGACATTAGCGAACAGATTCCGGTGTTTCCTGCACAAAACCGGGATACACCATAAGAGTTTGATGAAAGTTCTTTTGCTGCCCATAGAATCGGCTAAATGCCATTGGCTGGATGACCAAACATCTTGTCACAGTCGTCGAAGAATTGCTTGCTCGTGTCAAGGTCCAAACCCATTGAATACTGTTTTTTGCAGGTGGTAGTACGCCGTGTGCACCCTGAAGATGAGCTTCAATAAGTGGCCACGGTATTTGCGACCACAACAGACAAATTTGATTTGAATAAGAACAGCGTAAGATATTTCTTATATCTCTATTCTCCGAGATGACTAGCTTTTTCTACACTCAGAATCGGCAAAATCATGGACAACTGTCCAGGCTTCTGCTGTTCAGGTAACAATCTATGGATGGAGCTGACCATGGACCGTGAGTTGCGAGCTGGTGTGGCGAAGGTTCGCGCTATTTTCAGAACTTTTGAAAGACTTATCTGGAAGAACCGCAACCTGAGGATGAAAGTCAAGCTGCTCGCCTACCACTCAATTATGCTGTATAAGCTGCTGTAAAGCGATGGACTCTGTATCAGCGGAAGGTGCGGTATCTAATCCGCTTTTGGGGTATTCGGTAGTGGACATAGGATACTGAAGTACTTCGACAAGCAGAATGAACGGGATAGAACCTACGCTGACGTACATTCAACTTCGTTGACTGCAACAGGTCGGTAGGATGTTTTGCTGATGTATTGTATCTAAAACGTTTTGCTTAGCTGCATGGTCGCCATTAGGATAAGCATTATTATTGTCTGAAACAAGTTTTCCCCGAAGTCAACTTCAATAGACAAGCCAATGATAAGATGTAACGAGATCGGTTCTAACAAAGATAGTGCAATATACCACCATCAGCTTGTTTTTTTAAAATCAGTATTATTGTTTACTCCCTCATCAAAATGTCTCTTCAGATAAACGTTTGATTTGTTTGCCTTCTTAACTTATACCATCGAGTGGAACAATCCAACTGTCCTTGTTTCCGACAGGTAAACGTTTCGCTTTTGCGCCAGTCTATCATCTAGCTAGCAAGCACCGACCGACTGGACCACAAAGATATACGTACATTCATTGTTTTATACACATGAATTTATACTGGATACGGGGCGGTTGAATGAAACTACTGTTGTGAATCCAGAAGGCGGATGACACAAAGGTTACTTTATTGGAGAAACCAACAAACTACTTAAGCGTCTGAGCACGACTAGAGTCGGAAACACTCATTTGCACACCATACTCTTCTGAGGATACTCCAGTCGCTCTAGACACCATGTATCAGTTCCGTCGTGTAGCGAAAGCCATTATATGTCATTCTGCCCTCCAACGATCCATCCCGTATCTCTGTCGTATTTATCACGCGATTATCTCGATCCGCGATCATCTCGATCCATGCTGCTACTGAATAGTGGTGTGAGTAGTATGGTGCGACCGT
>QNGE01001048.1:124041-136186 GCA_008508345.1 Paragonimus westermani
CGTATTACTTTACGGCAGCGAGACCTGGCCGCTCAGGGTAGAAGACGTGAACCGTCTTCAAGTATTTGACCACCGATATCTGCGTTCAATCGCTCGTATCGGGCGGCACCAACGTATAAGTATCGAGGAGGTTAGAAAGCGGGTGTTTGGTACTGATTGTCAAACGAGTTCTTTTGTCTAGTCTCTACGCTTGCACAAGTTTAGATGGTTAGGTCATGTGTTAAGGATGCCAGCTAGTCGTCCTCCACACCGAGCACTGTTCGCTGACACTGCGACCGACTGGTGTAAGGTGCGAGGTGGACAGATAATGACCTGGCGTAGGAAAATGAAGTCGTTCACGAAGGGGTTGGCCACTGTGGGTCGTGTTCGTTTCCTGGGCTGGGGCCTTCGCGACTCACAGAGTCGGTGGTTGAAGACTCTAGGTGAGATGGCGGCCAATCGAGTTCACTGGCGTGAATGTTGTCGTTGTTTGTCCGAGTTTTCTGTGAAGTGAGTGCATTGAATGACGCGGTGCAGTGAACGCCGCAAGGAAGCTGTCTCGCTGATGACGCTTTACTCTCATTTGCAGCTCGGTTGTTTGTTTGCAGGGTGTAGGCACCTTGATGTTGAATGTTTGAATATGGACGTAGTCATTTTCAGTAGTTAGGTGGCTTCCCGTCCCCTTCTTTTTTTCTTCTCGGTCTTTCTATATAGGGTTTGCTTTTTCTTCATGTTTGTGTGGCAGTTAAGCATTGGTGTGAACCACTGGTGTATTGCTGTCTGTGATCATGATGATGACGACGATGATGCGAATTGTTTGCATCTGTTCTGTAGATTTCCGGAAATCATACAGTGGGCTCATGGCAACCGACCTCATATGCTTGCTGTAAATGAGGCCTGGTTTATAATTGACATCAGGGGTAATGAACTGATTGTCCCTGGGTATTCCGAGCTGACTCCGGAGAATGAGGAGTGAAATTCCCTCTATAGTATCTCCCGACACCCGCGGTGATCGATGGATTTCACTTCTCCGATAAATGTGACGTTCTGTGACTTCGACTAGCATTGCGTGGCAGAACTCACTTCCAATGGGAGTTATTTATCGTTCTCCCCAATCTTACGACTACATTCTTCTCGTAAACCTAGTCAACCTCCTAGAACTACGTTTTGCTCATCTGCCTGTTACGAGTGACTTTGATACTCCCAGGAAAGCTGTACATCAGTTTCTCATCAGGACTGTGAAGGCGGTTTCTTGACTTCCTTAACGACGCTGCTACGACGGAGGGCGTGGACACAGTATGTATGGAAGGAAGCGACGGTTTCATCTATCTGAAGCTGGCAGCCGACACTCTCCGTCTGGCTGTCGGACTATCATCCTTACTAGCATTCTGTGCAACATAATGGAGTGTTTATTAAAGCGTGCCATCCCCAACCATTTCTTACCGAACCATCTTTTTTCTTCTATCCAGCATGGCTTCCCTCCGAATCGATCGTACATTACAAGTATGTTTAGTTTCGTAGATAATCAGATGGGGAACAAAGACCCTGGCCTCATCTCAGACGTTCTCTTCTCTGACTTTGGCCCCCTGAAACACAAACTGGACGTCTATGGTAATCAAGAAGAGGTTCTTTGCTGGATTGACTCTTTTCTCGTTGATAGGACTTCGAGGGTCAAAACCGGGTCGGACGTTTTGTCTCCTTCCTCGAATTCTGCAGGAGTTCCTCAAGGGTCAGTGCTAGGTCCCTTGTTATTCCTCATTTGCATCAACAGCCTTCCGGACAATAGTTCTAGCAACATCCTCCTATACGCGGACGATCTAAAAATCTGGGATGCCACTGACCCTAGTGCATTACAGACTGATTATGATGCGATCAAGAGCTGATCGGACGATTGGACTCTCTTATTGGAAGGCTGAAATCACAAGAAGTGCGCACATATGTCAATCGGTGGAGATTCTGGCAATGCCTTCGTGTTTCCTGGTGCGTTTAACACAGTAGATATCATGAAAATCGATCTGAAGAAAGATATGGGCATGTTGTTGTCGTATAACTTATCCTTCGCATGTCACCATGAGATGGCGGTAAAAAAAGGAGTTTGTTAGTTTTGGGATGATTAAGCGCACTTTTCCGCACATAGTCATAAAAGCGTCTTAAATGTGTGTGTGAACGTATCCAGCACGCGGCTACCAGACTAGTCACTGGCCTAAGAAATGTCGCGCACGAGTCTCGACTTGAAATTCTTGATTCGTATCTACTTAATCATCGACAACTCCGCGGTGATTTGATTGTCACTTACTTCTTTCCAGTAGGTCTCGTAGTACAGTTCTTCACGGTAGCGAATGATAATGGCCGGTGAGGCATAACAGGAGGCTTTTTACACCTCGTCCTCAGATCTTCCTTAGGTAGCCGTTCTGTTCTTATTGGGTTCTTAACCATTGAAACGGCCTCCATTCTGATGTCGTCAACGGCGCTTCTAGGGATCGTTTTAAAGCTTTGCTTGATTCTGATTTATCTAAAATTTCATTATGTGAGTAACCTCACTCTGTTCTTCGTATTCACTGTAATTCCCAAGGGCGGTGCTACACCTTGTTTTCAATGATTGTCTTTCAGATCAACAAACGCCCACTTGACACTGAGCAAAAAAGCCGACCGGATCCGAGAACCTTGGGCCTCTGCCTCGAACCAATCAATCTACGAATCGCCAAATCATACTGCTCAGCTTTCAGACTCCACACTGCCTTAGTGACACGTGCTTGCACAGTCTCCAAGAGCAACCTGTCCTTTTGGAAATATGGTAGCCAAATCACAGCTCCATTCTCCAGGTGCAGTTGGAAAAAACTGTGACAAGGAAGCTGAAAACAATTGGGGTTGGACTGGCCGTCTTAAGACGTTTCAATAACGCCAGGGCGTTACTGGCTTATGCTTTCATTTGCTCCAATGTTCGGAGATCTCGAGAGAGAGAGAGAGAGAGAGAGAGAATTAATATTGCTTCTACATATAGTTCGTAGGTCCTTTTCGATAAAAATTGTCTGGGTGGGTACTCGTCAAGGCAACACGTGGCATTCAGAGTGCTACGAATGTGCATGACTTTACACTTTCCAGCATTACAGTCAATGATTCAATGGGTTGAAGATGGAATTGGGAAGCTGGAGCTTTTGGGAATTCCGTATCTCGATGTCGGTTCGCACGAGACGAATCGAATAGAATGTTAAGGTCCTGTAGGATAAGAGATTCGTTGCAACGATTCACTACCATGATACTGTTGACGACACCAAATTTTGACGCTGTCAGCAAACAGTATTAACGCGGAATTGATTAGAAGAGGGGGATCGTTGATAACTGTCAAAAATAGAAACGGGCCAAGAATTACAACCTTAGCTTACCCCGCTGGTGCAAGGCCTGCAGGTAAAGAAGCACCGTTTACGTGTATTCTCCACAGGCCGTCAAAATAAGACTGGACCTTAACGCGGTGTGACGGATTGCGTATCTCGATGACCGACTGGGCTAAAATTGATGTTGTGGCCACCACACCGCCAGAGTCATTCAAGCTGGGCAAGCCAATAGGTAGGGTTCTAATAAACTACAGTGTCCTGGTCTTCCAGGTTGGGGGTTGGAAGAAGGTTGGCATCTTTTTCCGGGAAAAACACCAGTTCTGGTATCTTGTCAACCGCTGTCTTGCGGTGCAGGCTTTTGAACCAAACGTTTTGGTTGAGAATCCTAGTCGTTCTGTTTTGATATGGACGTCGTTAATATTCACAACGCTGATTATTCCATATCGCATCAGCGATCCCGCAGTATAAACCGGGTTTTCCTATCTGCTGCATACAGCAAGGTGGATAGACGAAAACCTGCCATTGTTGACTCCTCCCCAGCTGTCCTGTCGAATTTAGCTCTCAGACATCTCCCGTCTCACTTCTGGTGATTACTCTGCAAGCCCCATAATAGATATGGCTAATCGTAGTAACACTGTATCGGTAAGTCTCATCTCTTACCATCCATCCTCAGACCTCACTCGTCCTTTGCTTGGGCCTGAAATGTGAGTTAAAAGAGGTGCTTTCAATGTTCGCATTCTAAAAAAATAGGTCAGTAGGCTGCTCTCGAACGAACTTTGGGTTCGTTGAATGTCGATGCGTGCTCCCTCTCGAAGATTGGGATCTAGGGCAATAGCCAACGTATGGATATAGCAGCATCCACACTGTGTACCCGATAGTGGTTATACACTTCACGTGACTCCACGGTCGCCGCGTTGGTAGATTGGATTTCTGTTAACAGTAGACTGTGCCGTCCGCTTGGCAAATTCAGTTGAGACTAGCTCTAGACGCGAAACCATCAGAAATCATTCCACTGACTATGGTGACGCCGGCTTCAAGGACGACAGGTGGTTCTGATGTAGTCGTTCTGGCTGGAGCCTGGCTGGGCCTTGGAACGACCGACTCCTGTTTAGATGGCAGGTTTGGGATAGCATCACATCGTTCGAATAATGGCGGGTTGATTGTTGCAGTTGTGCACCGAGCATGGGTGACTTTTAGCCAATACCAGCTTGAAGCATTGTGCATGTCATTGTTATACTTGGCACCCTCTTTTCCGAATCAGGCCTGGTCTCAGATAGACCATATGGCTGTTAGTTGTGGGTGACGTGGTTCCATTCATGATAGTCGTTCTTATTAGAACACGTACTTGGAGTCAGACCATACGTTGGTACTTTATCGTTTCGTTCTGACTTCCGCTGGACAAGGGCCTCACCGGTAGCACCGGTTGGCTGTTGAGAAACTGTTGTTGTGTCCGCAAATACGCTTGGCCAGCGAGTTGGTTTATTGCGCAAACTTCCGTACAGGTCATGTCAAAAACTAAACCACAGACGCGTGCACTCATTTGCACGACAGACATGCACTCACATACATTGGGTGACAGTACGTTGTCATTCGCCTTGGTGAAAGTTCTCACACAGCACGTATACACCGTTCCGATAGTCTCTTCTTGTCCGTCGTGTTCGGGGCTTGTCCTCTTCTTCCTGAATGTCGCCTGTGGGTAATATACTACTTGTGAGTAGTATACTACTCACAACGAAACTGCCTGTTATACAATACTGGCTATACCGTCGTCAAAGCTGAAGTTCCAAACCGGCTTAGAAAGCAGGCTTAGCAGTTCTCACCCTGAAAATCCTAATAGCTGCTGGACCGAGATCTCACAGGCGGTCCATGAAGCAGATGCTGTGCAGTGCGGCGGACAGTTCGTGGGTTGAACACATTGGACCTCGGAGAAATCCTTGGAGTTGTTAGAAGTTAGATGAGACATTCCTTCTGGCAGTTTATATAACAGGTTTGGAGGAGATCCGTATGAAACAGAAACGTAGCCTAAACTTTGATCGTGAGGTTTGGTGAGTGGCGAAAATTAAGGAAATGGAAACCGCCTTTGCTTCAAGAAACATCTACAAACTCTTCAAGCTTTTCTCAGGCGACCGTCTGTCACTGAAGCTATCAGCGAGACAGACGGCATACACATCCATGGTAGGCCCAGAAGGTTAGAGTGATAGGCGGAACACCTTGAGGGTAAATTTAGCTGACATCCTGCTTCTAATTTGCTACCCTCACAAACTTCAATGTTCATGAATTGTGCCCGGGACTCTTGGGAAAACAATTTATTACTAGGGTTCTGGCATCCACTATACTTCGATTCACTTCATCCCGGAAGGTAGAAATCTGGGAATAACAGTCACGGTTTCTTTCTGGGTGAGTTCATATGGATGCGATTTCCATTCGCCGAATTCTGGAGCAGTCGTGTACCGCCGGTCAACGATTACCATATTTCTCCAGTATAGAGGTTCGTTCAATTTAGTGGACCGGTCTGCACTTTGGAAGTTGCTAAAATGCAGGGATGTACCGATCAAGTAAGTGAACATAATGTCGGCATTCTACTTCCATACTCCAGCTCAGGTCGGGATTTACAGTGAATTCTGGCAGTTTTGACATAAAAAGCGGTGTACACAAAGACTCCAGTTTTATCCTTTTTGTTGAATTTCCTCATAGATGAAGTGGAGGATCGTCTGGGCACTCACAAAGTGTCGGTGTGGATCTCATACCTAGTGGAATACTGACCGATTTTGATTATGCTGACGACAAAGTCTCACCGTTTGACAGCTTTCAAACAGCGCTGACAGTGCTAGGAACTATTCTGCGCTCTGCTAAACATTTTGAAATGCGCCTTGCAGCATCAAAATGCGAATTACTCTTATATGCTGCTGTGATTACGTCGGTTTGATGTTGGACAAGGAATTTATCGATGTTACTGATCGGTCTGTGTGTACTGTTGAACCTACATCAACGGCAGGAGTGGGTGTGTAGGGAATGAAATAAAAGCGCGTATCTCTAAGACTAGTCTAGGATGGACAGGCATTTCTCTGAGACTTAAGGGTCTCGTATATAAGGCGACAGTGAGTGTTGTATTACTTTACAACAACGAATTTTGGTCGCCCATGGTAGAAGATGTAAACTGTCTTCAGGTACTTGGCCATGGGTGTCTGCGTTTGATTGTTTGTATCGGGTACTGGATGGAATGCGCTTAATGACGCGGAGCAGTGAAAGCCGTAAGGAAGCTGTCTTGCTGATGACGCCTTACTCTCACTTGCAGCTCGGTTGTGTTGTTTGCAAGGTGTAGGCACCTTGATGCTGAATATTTGAATATGGACGTAGTCATTTTCAGTAGTTCGGTCCTTTCCCGTCCCCTTCTTTTTTCCTTCTCTCTTCCTGTATAGGGTTTGCTTTTTCTTCATGTTTGTGTGGCAGTTAAGCATTGGTGTGAACCACTGATGTATTGCTGTCTATGATGATGGTGATGATGATGAATCTGTAAGAAAACTTAATCTTTCTTCTCTTGTGCGAGGGAGGGTTAGAGGGGACAGTGTAGAAACTCTCGAGTTTCTTAAAGAAATAGCCGGAATTGAAGTGGAATTTCTGTTCAAGCAGCACACAAATTCCTGTCTCCGAGGTCACGGTCCTAAGTTATGGAAGACGGGGTTTGCAACGTTGGTTAATGCTAACTCCTCTGTACCTCCGGTTGCCAACAATTAAAATATGCTATATAGTGTGTAAGGCACTCTGATAGTGTGAAAGAGTTCAAGGGAAACCCTGATTATTGTCGACCATTTCTTTTCCGGGACCTGCTGTGGGAGATTCGTTTGAACGAGGTTCCTTAATAATATCCTCATAAGTTTAAGCTGTTCATCTTCATTTGCCGTTACTGTTATCTTTTTCACCTTAGGTCTATTTCACTTACAGAACTAGTCTGAAAGTGTATGTCTGAAGAAACAAACGCAGTTTGGTTACGAATTTTTCTCTCGTTTAGCGCCTTTTCACTAGGAAGGTAAACTCATGTTAATCAGTGGTAGCTATGAACTTGTTGCGTTCTGATGGCGCGGAAAACGTGAACTTCTCGGCTTTTTATCTGGTAATCCTCATGATTCATGGAGATGAAACTTTTACCATCGCATCACTGGACGCCTTCGGAAGCTCACTGGTGCAAAAACCACACTTTTTCTGACCCTAGCCGCTTCGTCCTGAAGACTTAACTAAACTTAACCATATTATATTTCTGTAGTAGAAAGCGGGGATACCGCTTCTCTAGACGTCAGTCCTGTAGCTGGCCCTCCAAATGTTGAAGATACAGGAGTCGTTCCGTAATTGCCTTCCGTTTTGCCTACTCCAAAGTCTACTAAACGGTCGTGTACACACTTCTTCCTCCCAAGAATTCGGAACTGAACAAGCCTGTTGGGATCATCTTCTGCGAATCAGGATGCACTTCTTTGGTCCGCTCAATTAGTGTTAGGAAAGGACATCATCAAAATAACCTAACCAGGTCATCGGTGACGGCTGACGAAATCGTTCACCAACCAAACACTAGCGTGCAAAGTTTTCTAGTTGAACCAACCAGGATGGGGCGTGAAGGTGGACGTGGGTATCGTGCTAGCCCTTATGCACCACTCAGAGTGCAGAGGCTATGAAACTGACCATACTGGGCCACCTAACCGCGAAGTGGCCGAAACCACTGGACATTGGTTCAACGTGTAGTTGACTATATTTGGCGACTAACTCATGATATATATTTACACGCATTTCACTCATTTGTCGAACTGATGATCAGTATTACAACGTGTTTTCTACGCAGTCGTTCTTCCTGACTCCGCGCTGGTAGACTGGATGAAGCCGTACAGCAATGGTCCGAGTATAGCATCCAAGCCAGGATAGAACGTTTCAACCAGAAAAAGGGCGCCTTACTTCAATTAGGCACATCTACTAGTGGTCCCACAACACTCCTTCTTTGAGGTCTCGCTTCCAGTAGATGGAAGGGACAAATTTTCCGTGGGTGAAAACTTCCAAACACACTCCCAAAAAGCGGATTTTGACAGGGACACAAGTTGAGATGTCAAGAATGCTGGTCAAGCTCCTCGTGGGGTCGCTGATGTACGCGCAGGCAGTGATGTCGCACTCACAGCCGCAAAAACGGGCCTTCAGAACAAACTGAATGCAGCCCCACCACCATCCATAGTCCCCTCCTCAGCTTTGAGTTTTGTGTGCAAGCCTGGATTCCGTGTCTTGTTAGAGATGTAAAAGTGCTAGAACGACTGCAACGCCCATTTACAAAATTTCTCAAGAAAATTAAGCACGTAAACCATCAAAGCAGACTTGGATGTTCAAATCTTTCATTTATCAACGGTTTCATACTGATGAACAGGTGGTTACCGATCAAGGCGATACTGCGCTTCGAAGGTATGATAGGAAACTCACAAACATAGCTATACCAGAAATATTCGGGCCCACTTCTCATCCTGTAAAGTCATGAACGACGCTTGGAATAAGTTTTTGACGAGAGTGTTACTAGCCGCAACAACGAATGCTTCCAAGCACGTGCTTGATAAAGGTTGGCTGTCAGTGCTCCCTTAGTTGATTTGAGAACGTGAGGATTGAATTGTGTTTTACTCTCCCATCCTGTTTTCATTCTCTGTCTCTCCTTTTTCTTTCTTTCTCTTTGTTTGCAATATTTCCTCTACTTTCTTTTTATTCCTTGACCCCAACAATCGGTTAAACAGCCAAATTCTGCAAGATAGTAACGGCAGTGACTATGCACATCAATCTGATAAAATTGCCATTTTAATCAGCGATTCTGCTGATCACAGTCCTACGGTTCCTTAGGATGCCTTTATTACGAAATGAGCAAGCTTCGGCTTCTCCTGTTTGCGGAACAGTGGGGTACACAGAGCTCACGGGTTCAAGAAACTGGACACATTCTGGCAGTCGCTGAATTTCTTGTGACTTGACCTAACTCCCCGGTACTCTTAAGGAGGACGTGTTCAATCGCGGCATACCAGTTACAGGTCGCTCCTCTCACAGAGACGTTCGTCCACACACAAGTCTTGGCAAACCATCTACTGTATCCCAAAAGGTTTTTCAAACTTACGGGGCAAAGATGGGCTATCAATGCTAATCTGCCACTCACATCCCCCTTCACTTATTCTCCTTCTTTCCCGAACTCTCTCCCCTCCTTCGCTTTTCCCACACAGCCAAAGAAAGAAACGGCTCTCAGTTGTGCGGATTCGATTCATCTGAATTTATTTAATGAGCTTGCATAAATCAGGCGGTTGGTTTACAATGTGAATCCCTATTTCTTTGTTCTTCTGGGGGTCTGACTATCAGCGGACATCATGACAGTGAACCGAATGTCCCTGGATGCTCCGAGTTTTGTACCGACTCGTTCCGAAAGATAATAGAGAGCTCTGCGTTCTTATTTAATCAGAGTACCCTGGCACTTTCATCGGGGAATTTAGGTCCTCCGACAAGCGTGATGCTCTGTAGCTGTGGCTGACAGCGTGTGACCAAGACATGCTCCTTATAGGGTTGTAAATCTTCCACATCTAATGATGGCGCTTTTCATGATAGCCCATAAAAATTCCCAGGACTTCAGCGTTTGTCTCATCTAATTATTGTGACGATAACAGAACTTGAGACCAGAAACTCGACGTCATCAATTGCGAGGCATGTTTAAAACGGATCACGTTGCTGACCCGGTTAACTCGCTTGATGCATTATTGTGTGGCTGAAACCCACTGTTGGTTCGCGTTTTAATGATTAACACTCGCTGTCCCGCCCCGTGTCTATAAACTGTTGACTTGAGCAGTTCGTCTGCCTTTGAACCGATATCACCGTCATAGCAGCCATGACCCTGACCAGAAGGTACTGTGGTTGAGGCCGTCGCTCATCTCAGTAGCGGTGTGGAATGTCCTAAAAGAAACCATTACTAAAAGGTCAACAATAAAAGAAAAAATGACTGGGCAGGAGAACTGGAAACGGTATGCATGCAGGTACGTCAGTGACTGCGGCACACCGGCATCCTGTAGAGCGTTTCTAACCAAGCAGGCGAAATCTACCCACTTCACTCATTGGAGCAGTGAGCGCCTTCTTAGTTCGTGACCACGCGGTTCCACCTAACTGCTGGTGGTATCAGTATATAATGCCCGGTGCGGTAAACGTTCAGATGGAATATGGAGTGTGTGACACTACCATCGCAGGTTGTGCAACGTGATTAGTTGATCACGCATCCCGAGTGTTATGGAATACGCGCCGGTGAACGGCCCTATTTCTCACATGTTCAGTCTACTTGATGTGGGCTAATTGACGCAGACAACGAAAACTAAGCGTAATCGTCGTTGCTAACAGGACACGTTTTCGAATCATAGAGTAAGACAGAAAGTACACAGGCATCATACACCCTTCCTTTCAGCGACAACCGAACGTCTTTCCGACGCCACAGATTACGCAGTCTGGCAAAGGTAACTCGTGCCGTTACTGTCCTCACTGATATCTTATCAGCAATATTACACACTGACGAGATAGTGCTACCCAAGTATGTGAAGGTGTACACAGTCTCAATTGGTTTGTTTGCAGTGGAGAAGGTAGGTGTGGGAATGACCCTGTCTTGAAGCAGCACTTTACACTGAAGGTGTGAAGTGCATTCGATACCAACCAACCCATGTACTCACCTTGTTCTACATGTCTTCGTCTCGTGTAGTCTTCCATTGTTGCTACCTGCATGTTATAAAATCATTCCTTACGTTCGTAACTGATAAGAACGAACAAAATTTTTACATCCGGCGACGTATGTATTTTTTAGTTAGCAGTTTCGAACTCAGTGTATCAAATTTCCCCCATTACTCTGCTAATTTTGTCTTACTTTTCGGTCCGTTCCTTTCTTGAAAACTTTTCCGTCAAATTTGCAACGTTGACAGAAACGCCAATGGTGTTATTGACAGTCGGTTTCACGGGTTTGGTGCTTGTCCAAACGTTTCGGTCACAGTGACCTGCCTGTATCAATGGTCGGTACCAACGAATTCGCTCTGGTCTACGAGCTGATCCACTGCACAAGGACGACAGTCCGGTTCGTCTTCCTTCCCGGGATCCGATACGGCGGTATTAATCATCTGGCTGGTTAGGTTGCAGTAAATTCGCGTGAGGCAACACGTCCCGAACACGTCACAGACATCCCAATTTATGGGTATCGAGGACAACCAAGACAGAGATTTTCAGAATCTTTTTTGTGAATTTCGACAAATAGGAAGCAAATGATCTCGGTTGTCAAAATTTAATCAAAACAGCAGTCAATCCTCCTATAAGATGGCTTTTGTCGTCACAGTTTGGCCTTGAGTATTGACTTAGATGAGCCTGACAGGCGTGTACCAACGTGAGTGACTTCAAAATATTGATAATCTCCTTAACTTGGCTGAATACCTTACTTTTCTTCGGTCGATTGATTGCTGTACCTAGATTGCTTCTTAACCAATTCTTTTTAGTGCCAGCTTCCGGATGGTGACTCTGTGACTGTCACTTACAGCCGTGCATTTTTGCTGACTTGTCTTATACACACACCTCTACGCACGTCTCCTACAAAAGACCTCGGTTGGACCGGAAACCCTTTTCACCACTGAAACTCATTGCAGATGGCCCGCACTGATCTTTTACCGATGACGTTTTTTGTCCATCTCAATCTTCAAAGCCGATTGTTGCGCACAGTGCCCAGAAGTTCGACGAACTTTTGGTTACTGATGAGTAGTTGAGGCCTTGGTTTATTTTCAAGTTGACCATCACTCACATTTGATCGCAGCGTTCGCATTCAGATAGAC
>QNGE01001048.1:139805-154126 GCA_008508345.1 Paragonimus westermani
TAAGCACTCCTACGCGGTCAGCAGTGCGACATACAATCCTATGAGTGTAACTGCTTTTCGTCTGACTGCTCCCCTTTGGCCTGTCTGACAAGGTTGCACCTGGAAGGACCGGAGTCCTAGTCAGCATAGCCCGCCGGATCAAAACAGTACACAAGCCCGACCACCACGTCAAGGTAGCAGTATAGGTCGGGTGACCTCACATTAGGCACGACCGAATAATCAAATTTGAACGCTCAACTACTCTCGCTTGTGAACAATGATCAGGTTGCCCGATCGTCTCGAGAGACGGCGCAGTAACTGTCCTGTTACCTCCAATCGATAACCCCGCGATTAGGACTTCCGAGACAGGTCGCCTTGCAGGTTTAATGGGATCAGTGATCTCGACCTGTCTCGGAAGTCCTCGTCGCGGGGTTATCGATTGGAGGTAATAAGACAGTTACTGCACCGTCTCTCGAGACGATCGAGCAACCTGATCATTGCTCACAAGCGAGAGTGGTTGAGCGTTCAAATTTGATAATTCGGTCGTACCTAATGTGAGTTCAATGGAGCAGTGGTCAACACGGTTGCTTCATGAACGTGTGGCCGAAGTTCAACTCGTGGCCGTGACAAGGATATGCACTACTGACGAGTTGTAATGAGAGCGAAACTCGAGTCTGGTGCTTGCTTTCGAAGGAGGCTGGCTGGAAAGTCTATCTGAATGCGAACGCTGCGATCAAATGTGGGTGATGTTTAACTTGAAAAAGAACTTTTACCGCTGAGTGAGATGCAGCCTAGCTCACTATTTTGCCTTCTGGATTGCAATCATTGGTCTCAGATCTGGCTATGACTAGATTATTATAAATTTCCAAACTACCGAAATTCTTTCTTCAAACCGATTTCTCTCTTAATTTGGCACTCGTTGAATCGGAAATAGAATGCTGTGTAAGAATGTGAAGAATGTTACGTGGGTTTTGTGTTCGGTTGTTACGCACATCTCTGTCGTTGAACATTTTTCCAATAGCTTGCACTTTTCAGTCAATGGGAGCCCGATTTTCTTCACGCTTTCTTAAACGCATTTTCGTCCACTTTTACACTTTCTTTTGATACCACGCTTCCAGCGACCGTCTAAAACTACGTTTGTTTTACGTTGAGCGGTTCAGTTTTCATTCTTCATTGACTACTTCTGTTGATGCTTTGAGATGTATGGTAATGGTCGCCACTTTAGATGCGCTTACGCTGACCTCTGGAGGAAAAATGGGTTGGATGCTTTACGGCCCTCACCCTTCATGGATTCTACAAACATTTCATATAAACTTCATTGTCTTTACTCTTGCTCACTGTAGTTTTGTAGACGTGCATTAGTCCAGAGTCAACAAAACAACCTAAGGTTGCTGTGGGTTTTTCGGTGAGTATTGCTCATTTGTTGCCTGTTGGACATCAGTTCTTCGTTCACTCGTCTCCTCATGTTATCTCCATTCGTCCGCCCAACTTTGGAAGCATCAGTGTGCTATTTTAGCCCCAACAACTGGCGGTGCAGTCAAAGATCAACTGATTCTTTCCAGTTTACTAGACAGTTTGTGCTTGGACTTAGTCGTTCTCACCTTGTGTTGCGTGAACGCTGATGTCATCCATCCAGTTCATATTCAACACTGATTGATCGCCACTTATTCCGGTTTTGTTTGTTAGCGCACTGAATTTTATGGGACCTTGTTGAGTCAGATGAACAGATAGAGGTAGAGTCAAGCGTAGAAATGAATGAGAGATGACCAAATGAATGATCAATATTTATCAATGGTTACACCACCAATGTTTACGTGAGACGGCTGCAACATACATTGTTATGTTCACTCTAAATGAGTGTACGCCCCAGTAAGGATGCCGCTTTTCGAATAAGTGCAGGAAGGCTCGGCAAACCACCCTGTCAACTTTTATTTACGAGTGTACACTCTTGTTACACTTATTATGGCCTGAATTGAATATAAATTATAACAGCCCTTCATGTTTCCTTCCAGTACACATTATCGCCTCTCAGATGAACAACGATCAGTTTGTCAAAGTGTGCCTCCCCGTTTTTCTGGGGTTGGTTGTGCGTTCTAGCGTCTTACTCTATCCACACTCCGGGCAGTCCAATCCACCGCTCTATGGTGACTATGAGGCCCAAAGGCATTGGATGGAAATAACCACTAACCTACCCATTCATTCTTGGTATGTCAATTCAACAGAAAATGACTTGAACTATTGGGGTTTGGACTATCCACCGCTCACAGCTTTTCACAGTTGGTTGTTGGGAAAATTGTCGGCTTGGTTCAACCCACAATGGACAGCATTACTCACCAGCCGTGGAGTTGAATCATATGAGCACAAAGTGTTTATGCGCTATACCGTTTTGTTAGCCGATTTACTGGTCTTCATTCCTTCGGCTTTGTTATTTTTCCTTCATGCCATTCCACGCATTGTTTCTAATCCAAAGGTTCCCTCCTTCTACGCTTGTTGTCTGGTCTTGCTCTACCCTGGACTTGTTCTTATTGATCACGGACATTTTCAGTATAACTGTATCAGTCTGGGACTGTTCCTAGCTGCGTTGGATGCATTCTTGTTTGACTGTGATGTTCTAGGTACAATATTTTTCTGTTTAGCACTGGGATATAAACAGATGGAGTTTTACCACGCTCTACCCCTATTTTTTTACCTTCTCGGTAAATGTCTTCGAAGTTCTTTCCACTCTGGATTCCTCATGTTTTTGCAATTATCGTTCACAGTACTGTTCACAATCTCCTTGATCTTTCTGCCTTTTTTCATTTCGAGGGAAACCATTTTTCAGGTTTTGCATCGAATTTTTCCAGTCGCACGTGGACTATATGAAGACAAAGTTGCTAATTTCTGGTGTTCCACTTCTCCGTTGATCAAATGGCACCGGATATTTTCACAATTTGAACTCATTCGTCTCTGTTCTTTGTTTGTTTTGTTACTCTCTCTTCCGTGTTGCCTGTCTCTGTTAATAGCACCACGAAAAATCAAATTGCTCTACTCTCTTGCCGCATGCTCAATGAATTTTTTCCTGTTTTCCTATCAAGTACATGAGAAATCCATATTGCTGGTGGCCATTTCCGCACTGTGTCTCCTACCCATTTGCCCAGTCTCTTCCTTCTTGTTTGCTCTCACGTCCTCACTAAGCATGTGGCCCTTGTTATTGAAAGACGGTCTTGCTTTGCCTTGTGTGTGCACAGTAGTGTTGTACACTCTAATCGGTCACGCTGTTGTGATGCGGAACTCTTCGGAGTCGGCCAAACGATATGGCTGGCTCACTCCAAACACGTTACTTATCGGATTGCTCACTGGTTTCAGTTTGCTATTCCTCGCACAGGCCGCAATTCCTCCACCTAGCGCTTATCCGGATCTGTTTCCACTGGCGATTTCGATCTATTCATGTGGACAATTTTTCGCTTTCCTTGTCTTTTGGAATTGGCAAGCTTTTACCGACCTTGTGAACTGAACTACATATATATGTGTTTATCTCACTTTATTGCCCTCTCGAATGAGTTTGTTTTTTTCTATAATCACAAATTGTGTGCTTTCAGCTTGGGTATATAAACGAGCATGACGTACGTGGCCTTTTGGTCTCTTGGCTGGTGTGTTGACGATAGAGTGCAGTTCGTTCCAATCTCGAGACCAGGTTGCTTCCTTGCCACGGAGCTTTTTCGTTCGGAAGTTTGTGTTGCTCAATATTAAGGCTATCGCGGTCATTGTTTCATAGTCCGTTATGTTGTAGTGCCTTCAGTTTCATACTTAATCAACGATTGAAGAAGTGAAATGTTTTGAAGGCCAGATCGTAAAAGGACCGGAGTAAACCCGTTTCTTATGGACACTTCGTTGATATACAGTTCAGAGCTTACGAAAATAACTCTTCTCTCGAAGGACTTCAGTTTAACAAAGTTATGACCTCTACGGCTCTAAATCTGGTCGCAGCATTTCAAGGTATAAGTGACTTATATCAGCTACATCAATCGGATACCGCAAACTCTAAGTGCCCATACCGGCTAGGCGGTATCAAATAGGCTGATGAGGTGAGCAACACAGCAGTCCTTTGATGCTTATTTTGAAAATTTGTAAGTTCGCGACCGGTAACTGAGGGGATGAAAGTACATACCCAACCCGACGGGGTCACTTACTCCATGTACTGACGGATATTTTGTTATACCATACACGGTTCAGCATAGCTGCTGAAATTGGTCGGAGGAAACTGGAAACTGGCCATTCACACCGCCGATTGGAAACGCTATCCGACATGATTGTGTGTAGCAGTCAGTGGCGAACCTTCTCCAGTGCGGTTGCCGACTACTCATCTCTTTCTTCACGAACCTTGTTTTTACTTGATTCGTCTGTTACTTTGCTGTTTCCTGGACTACTGTGAGGATCATCGACGGCCAGAATCGTAATACCTACGACCAATCAGAAGGCCAATTTGTTCTTCTGACTAATATGTCGCAGAGCAAATCCGAATCCGCAACGATATCCCCGACTGCTTTTGGCGTATCTGCTTGTTTTGCTGGTTAATAAGTGCACGACAGCGTTCGTTTCTTATTTTAGGGCAATGCCTTTAACTTCATCAATAGGGAAATGTTATTCTCTTTTATGAAACATCTAAACTCAATCTTTTTAGTTGAGTCTTTTTCTAATTATCCCCATTTCCACAGTTTGGTAGTTAAGTGACCTTCACACCGTTATTTCTTCCCGCTTTATATGAGTCTAATGCCTGTTCAGCCGTGCTGCAGTACGCCAAAAAGCAAAGTCGATTCCAGTCTACCTTCATTCAAGAGTATATCCTACGTCGTTTAACCGCGACCTTTCTACACTAGCTAAAACGAAATCGACTGCATTATTCATATTCGTGTTTCATTTTCTGCAACACTTCGACACTCGTTACAGGTTTGAAGTCTTGCAAACTTTCTCAGCCGATTAGTTTTCACCTCCTTCTCATTGGTCCAGCCTTAGTGACTGTCAAATCACAGAAAAACTGGATCTTGTGGCTTCATTTTTTGTGGGGCTCACCAAGTTTTCCGTTGCTCGAAAATCCAATATATATACGAACCAATGTCAACCTCTGTGGCTCCAACTGGACCGCATGTGATGATCGTACCACAAGACCCATCAGACACATTTCAAGAGCATGCTTCTGATTTCTCACGGACATAATTGTGCGTACTTTGAACGACTGCTTGTCGCATCAAACCTATTGGGTTGTTTGGTTACTTATATGTCTTCTTACCGTCTGTCGGTCGAGATAAAGTGTGGACTCATGCGAAAACATTTGTGAAATGAGGTCATCTTATTGCGGTATTAGCTAGACCACACTGATATTTGCGTTGGGCAATCAGTATATTTAATGCGACCCATAGCGTGGTGTCCGGAGATTATGCGAAACAATTTATCGCTTTCTCTAGATACAACGAGGCGTGACGATCCATCATTGTGTTCAGTTCATCTCAGATGTTACATGCTTTCCGTCCACATCGGTTAAGAAAAAGCCAGCCTAACTTGTTGCCACTTTGCACCTTCTACGGCGATCAGGCTTGCGCTTGCGTTCCGGGGGGCCATACTGATTGGGGATTCGCTCCATCAACCGTATCCGTCAGGTCAATGGATAGCAACTGGACCAAAAGCAATCGTTGTGACTATGTTGTGTACTTCACCACTAATTAACTGAGCGATCAGAACCGGTTTCCTGACTATCTTTACTGCTGACACATTTCTATCTTGTGAATATGGCAGGAAGGATCAGAAAAGATTTCTCTAAATGGGACTTTCGATTGTCTGGTATTCAGTCGCGATCATCGCTTTGTTAGCAGATGAACTGGTAAAGCAACAATTCTGAACCGCAGTGACCGCATATATTACTACATCCAGAAAAAGGAATTCCGCTTGATGTGAATAGAACATTATTCTCAATAGATCACAGACTGTTCGGCCAGCGTCTTTCGGAACAGTCACCATACTTGAGTTTCAATCAATACTGCATATCCCTGTCATGACCGAGATTTGGACTCCGATCATACTTTCATGAGGCATTCGTGTTGACCACTTCCCCCCTGACCACAACAGGCTGGACGGAATCACTAACATACAAACACTCCGCTACGTTCCTTTGTGAATAGTACTCAGGTAGTTCGCGCACCTTGAGAGGAGAAAGTAACTATCTCATTAACTCCCATGTATGATCCCACAACTGGGACGTCTTTCCAAGTTCATATCACATGCTATCACAATACCCCTGAATAATTTTAACGACTGTTATTTTCACTTGCTGGAAAGTTACAGTCATGGGGACATCTATCGGAACTAACGGCACAATTACTGTTTTCAGACAAACCAGGCCATCACTCACAAGAGAATGTAGTGCAGCGTTCACGTATGATAATCCAGTCATGCTTGACATAATGGTAACACGGCTGCCTCTTGAAACCATGGCTGGAATTCAAATTCAGACCTTGACACTAATAATGACCCTTAACCAAATCGAAATTAGAGTAAAGTGATTGGAAAAAGACCTGCACCAACAGTCAGTGAGGATGCTCCACCTCCGAACTAATTTTGTGCATAGTCATCAAGTCAGTCAGTCAGACGCTGTGTTGGATATTTCCTGGGTCTGTTCCTAATATTGCTTTCTCCCTAGGTTCGTTTGCGTCACGTGCGCTTATAGCGAAGCCAAATCCTTGCGATTGCATGTAAAAGACTGATATTTCCCAGTCTCCTCTCCGGTTCGTCCTCTTCAATTTCATCTCAGTGGGGGGTGTAGAGTTCACATGGGCTACAGCTGGCCGGTTACGAATAACGCAACGAGTAGACAAGGAGTGTATTGCCTACACGCGAAATCGAAGTGAGGGCGGGCGAACAACAAGACGAAACGCTAGTGCAACGAAACAACGAGCGAGGATGAAGCAGAGCACTACATTCGTGTGCGCGGACGACTTGCCAGTAACCGTACTCGTTCAAACAAACATTTGAGCGCATACAAAAGTTTGGGAGAAAAAAGCGTACAAATGTTAACCGTAGCTTTAACACAGCAATAAACAAATGGGGTCGCTACAAGAGCTCCCCCGCTAAAAGACAACCAGTTTTTCAGCTATCCGGAACCATTGACTCTAACATGAATGGTCCAATTTACTCCTGCCCCACAGCTCACGTCTACATCCGGTGGAAGAAGGAGGGAAAACAAGTGAAAGTGGTTAGGAGGGCACGGTCGGCAGGTTACTAATTGTAGGCAGTAGGGGAATGGGGGACAGACACGTTGTGGTCGGCCTAGTAGGGCCGTAGCCTTGTTCACGTCCATCGTAGGCGACCCTCACAGGACTTCGAGCCTTCCAACGTCTTCTCGCAATGTGGTCCCTCAGCATCCCATGCAGATGATGGATGGTTAACTCTAGGTACCTAGAATGTGCAGTACTCATAAACGGAAAACGATAACCTCACCGGACTTCTGATCCCCGACAGGATAAGGCTTTTCTTTTCGAAAGAAAGTCTCGTCGACAGTGTCTGCTGTAGGTCAAGCCATCTAAAATTAACTTGATAAGGAAATGCGACAACAAAAATTAGATACGGCGGACGTCCACCTTAATTTGTGAATCACACTGGCCTCCGCAAATCTCGACCGTGTCTGCTCTGGGGGTTTGGCTCCGTCGAGGCAGATGGAGTCGCAACTGAAACCGAATCTGTACAAACGCTAGGTATTGTACCGGCCGAAGAGTGCGTTGCTGCTAGCGAATCCGTTTCCCCATCGGGTACCTCTATAAACGCCGGCTTCATTCTATCGATAGAGATCACTTTGCGTTTACCACTACGCTTCAACACGAAAGTCTTAGCATAGCGTGCGAGTACTCGCAACGGTCCGGTGTACGGCAGGTGCAAAGCTCGTTGAGGAGTAACTGCACAAACCAAAACATGAGAACAAATTGACAGACGAGGATGTACGTACGTTGACGTCGTCTGTTCTCTCAGTAGAAGTTGTCGGAGTCGTCTCATGTGTTGGGCCAACCGCTTGCCGTAATCCGCGAAGTTGATGGGTTCCCTTGCATGTGGGGAAACCCACTCGCCGGGTAAACGTAAGGGGCACTGTGATACTCAGAATTAGGGACTTCGAATAGCCCTAGGAATCGTACTTGAATTGAAATCTACCACGCAATTAATAAGAAGACCTGGTACTGGTAGCAGTAAGCAATTGTTACTCATGAATTGAGACGCCGAATTTATTGATGTACAACAGTATTAGAGAAATCACAGTCTATCATTGGCTGATCTCATTAGCACATGCAACATCGTAAACTGTATGTTAGTTGGTGGAATATGGAACAGATGAATTGGCGAACAACGCAAGGCAAAACACTGAGACCGTTCGTCCAGTCTTGATGTTGTATCTTTAACGCTATATTTGGATTGGCCGTTTGTCAGATCTTCTGTCGTGTCGGGGTTTGGATAATCGGTGAATCGAGATTTCCACCACAAGCACCCACAAACTAACTGGGCGGGGGTGGTTTGCAGGTCTGCCTTCAGCATGTTACGGATACCTAACAAGACTAGTGGCAAAACCTCGTGCCATGAGGGGTTGTTGCTAGCGGATAATGAACTTTTCAACTGCCGATGAAAACGCTCAACCAACCCGTCGGCTGCCGGGTGGTAAGCTGTTGTGCGAATTCCACTACGCCTAGCCAAACGCGTTGAGGAATGATGAGAAGGTGAAATTAAGATGTGACCCACGATCGGTGTTCACTACAGCAGGGCAACCAAACCGAACAACCCAACGTTCCAAGAATGCCCGTGCGACGGTTTTCGACGAGCAATTCGGAATTGGTATAGCTTCTGGCCAGCGTATAAACCTGTCTACGCATGTCAGGTTGTACGTATACCCACCCGAGGGTGGCAAAGGTACGACCAGGTCGACATGCACATGATAGAAACGCACATCCGGGGTTGCAAAACTTCCCATTGGGATGCGCGTGTGACGATGAATCTTAGACCGTTGGGTGTGTATGCACGCTCCGGCCCATGTGCGGACGCCGCGATTGACATTGCGCCAGACGAAGCGCCGTGTGACCATTTTGAGGTATACCAGGGTGAGACATGTGCAACGTATCGAAAATTCGGCGGCGGAAGGCCAATGGAATAACCGGACGAGGGATGCCTTGTGAAGTGTTACAAATAATCATCCCTCCGAAGGAATTCATGGGAACGCTTTCTAACTTAAGGGTACTGGACCGGTTAAGTTCTATATCCGGGTCGTTGTCCTGTGCAGCTGCGATCGCCGCCAGATCGACTGAGCTTTCTGCCGTGCCTGTTGTAACATTAATGCGCGAGAGAGCATCGGTGACTGTGTTCGCAATACCTGAAATATGACGAATATCGGTCGTGAACTGAGCGATATAATCCAGGTATCTGGTCTCTCTGGGGGAATATTTGTCGGTTGTTGAGCGCAAAGCGTACGTTAGCGGCTTATGGTCTGTGAAGGTGATAAAGTCCCTGCCTTCAAGGAAATGTCGAAAATGGCGAGTGCCGAGATATACCACTAACAGTTCCTTTCTGAAAGCACTATACCGCGATTCAGTTGATTGTAACCGTTTAGAGAAAAATGCTAGTGGACACCAAGTTGCTGCTGCAGGATCGCCCCTACAGACACTTCTGATGCATCCACGGTTTCCGATAAGGGAGCAGACGGATGATGATGCGACAGCGATGAGGACCATCTTTGCGGTTGTTGGAAATAAAAATGAGTGTGCTTTACCTCTGAATAGGTCGGTGAGCGGTTACACTAGATTGGCATAGTTAGGGATGAAACGGCCGTAAAAACTTACTAAACCATTGAAACGGCGAAGTTGTTTGAACAATGTGTGCTCCGGGTAGTCTACTGTTGCCTGCACTTTGTTGGAGAGAGGTCCGATCCCACTCGTGGACATACTGTGACCTAGGAAGGCTACGCGGGGCGCCCCGAACGAGCATTTAGCTAGGTGCATGCTCACCCCATGATGCGACGAACGGGTGAATAATGAGCGCAAGTGCACTCAATGTTCTTCCTATGATGGACTAGCCACCAAGATATCTAAGTACAGATAAACACCGTCCAGTCCACGACACACGTCGTGAATAGAACGTTGGAAAGTCTGAGCGGCGTTGCCCAGACCAAACAGCATGCGTAAGAATTCGAAAAGTCCGAACGGTGTTATGACTGCTGTCTTTGGGACGTCTTCGGGGCTACTGGAATCTGGTTATAAGCGCGCACTAGATCGATTTTGGGGAATATCTGCTTCCCCGATAAGTTTGCCGTCAGGTCCTGAATGTGAGGAACTGGATACCTATCGGGAGTGCTTGTATTGTTCAACGCTCGATAGTCGCCACATGGGCACCAGTCGCTATCAATCTTTTTAGGCACCATTTGCAACGGCGAAGCCCGTGTACTATTGGACGGACGGATAATTCCGAGTTGGAGCATATTGTGGTGGATTGTCAGGTCGGGGGTGCGAGTTTTCGAACGCTCGGCCGAATACCTCAACGCGGTGGGAGCTACGTTCAAAAGCCTGCCGCGATCGGATCAAGGACAACGTGCGCGACCGGATGAGTCATTGCTCGACTGGATCGGACCAACGGGTGAGGCAGGGCAGGCGAAATACGACAGCCGGCCAGATCGGAGGCGTGGTTTTTCCAACATTTAGAGGAACATCTCGACACGATGTTGGAATACGGTTACGGCCAACATTGGGTGGATGGCGGATAGCACGAGCAGCCGGACGAGCCATCACGCAACGAAATCGGACAAACAGACGAGAAATGGCAAGCGGAAAACCCCCCGATAGAAGGCACCGATCACACACGTAAACCGGTCAGAAGTGCACACGACGTGTGAACGGAAACCGGAGGGTGTTGTGGATTGGAATTATGACTCATAAACAAGAGAGGGCGCGTTGCATGGGACTGGCGATTTGGACAATAAAGATTGTGCTTTATTGGACGCCTTCTCGCTACAATATGCTCAAATTCGGCTCGGGCAATTTTGAGCCTTTCGAGAGCTAAGCGGCGTGGACGACTTCGAATCGGCGGCCCTCGAGTGACAATGTGATGCGCGACCTCGATTGTCACGGTCGGTTGTTCGTTAACGTGGCGGATCAGATGAGGGAATTCGGATAAAATTTTCCCGTAAGGCTCGCAAACTACTATATTGACTAGCATAGGGCTGATCACAGTCGCATGCGACGGCTTGCCCCGAACATGTAGTTTTGTCGAGGTATCAATGAGACGCGATCGACGTGCGTCGACCTGTAAATCGAAATGTCAGAGGATGTCGGTGCCAACGTTAGGGAGAAGTATATCAGCTACAATAAAGACCCAGTAAAAATCGCGTCTAGGACCAAAGTTTAAATTCAGCAGCCGACGACCGAAGGTTCTAATGCGTGTACCGTTTGCAGCTCGGAGGTTAGTGCCGGAATTGTATCGCGCATCCGTTACTGAATGCGGGATGACACTAACTCCTGTCCCTGTGTCCATTAAGAAAAATGCATTTTGGAGGTTAAATCCTGCAGGAAGAAAAGACAACTGTCGTTTGACTGGCCTGTGGCTGTCATCGCTAGAACACGCTGGCCTGCTAGTTTAAACGTTTATTAGCACGATGGCTACATGGTGTTCGGTATCGTCTAGCGTTTCCACGATACGTCTCATGATACTAATAAACACTGCCCGTGTTTAGCCCGGGCGGTGATCGGGCACGCGTTGGAGGAATTCTAGATGGTGACCTATGACGTTGAATGCTGGCGCGAGGATCCACCAGTTCACGCCACAACTGAGCTATCTCGGCGTTTGTTGCTATAAGGTCGCGTTCACGACATTCCAATGCTTTGCGCAGGTTTGCTATTTCGGCGTCCTTCATGGCCAATAAATCATCCGCCGGAGTTAACTATCTGCCCAACTAATGGTGGCTGCCCCATGCCTCAAAAACGTTCATGTATTGCGTCGGCCGAAACCGCTAGTTCATTTAACGGACGTGAGGGCAACACCGATAGGAGCCTCTGTGTATACTCAGGCAACCACTGTATTCACAACTCTTGCAAAAGCGACTCGGGAAACTGGGATTTACCTGCTACATGTCATATTTCTCGAAGAAGAACGGACGGCTTCTTATCCCCTAAATGTAGTCGATGGAACAGTTGTTTCAAACGCATTTCACCGAACGGCTGTTTCCTTAATATCCGTTTGCCTAGCGGACGCATAACGATCGGTTGCCGAGCCTAGTAAGATATCACTAACCAGGTTCAGCATAAGTCGGGGAAGGCGCGGTATAAGCCGTGATAACTTATCCGAGCCATCTGTTATACGCCGGTTGCCGAACTCTGTTTTCAACATAGCAAACCACAGCTCTAGATCGAGATCTCGAAAAGCGAGAACAGCTGGCGTGATCAACGATACGGAAGACGAGAATTCAGACTTAACTTCTTTAGTGGCCATAGCGACCGAGTTAATGGAAACGGATATATATATATATATGTATATATACATATGTATATATGCACTCAAAGAGTAATAAGGAGAGAAAAACTGAAGTCAAATATACACTTTCATATAAATGGACTACAGCCGGCCGGTTACGAATTACGCAACGAGTAGACAAGGAGTGTATTGCCTACACGCGAAATCGAAGTGAGGGCGGGCGAATAACAAGACGAAACGCTAGTGCAACGAAACGACGAGCGAGGATGAAGCAGAGCACTACATTCTTGTGCGCGGGCGACTTGTCAGTAACCATACTCGTTCAAACAAATATTTGAGCGCATACAAAAGTTTGGGAGAAAAAAGCGTAGAAATGTTAGCCGTAGCTTTAACACAGTTAGCAATAAACAAATGGGGTCGCTACAAAAGTCATGTACGATCTCATGACCGAGTGCTTCGGCCGAATTCCGTTAACATCTACTAGAAGCAAATATTTTACATCTACCCATCATCCCATAGGTTCTGATAAGATTAAGTTGTATGATGCTTCCTTCGACCTTCTCGAACATATCGAGTGATCCTGTTTCATAGAGAAATCTGGGAAATGATGACTAAGTAGATTAGCCCATCCCCCTATGTTGTAAAGCAATTAGAGATTTCTGATCTAAACGCTAATGCAGTGATCGTCAACCTCTGCCAAGCACTGGCTCATCTGATGCGTCCAGTTCGGAAGTATCTTTCGAAACCGAACTCGGTGTCGGCAAAATGGAAACTGATTCCTCCACATGTTTCCACTCAAAACACTTACTTCCTCTTCCACAGAAGTGACGTCAACAACAACTTCGTCACAAGCTTGTACGTTTAAACTGAACTCATTCTGATGTGTTAGGTTCGCCAACCATTTCATAGTTCATAATTTCCCGCCAGAATGTTACTTCGAGAGGAAGCCAACGCAGTTCGGAACCAAAAAGACAAATGTTCATGGTACATTCTCGCTTCTTCACACAAATGTCGAAAAACATTCCAAGTCAGCACTCGAATTTCAATTGAGAACGGCTAACACTGAAAACGAAATACAATTCCGATTGCGTTTATACCTGTACCAAAGTTGACCTGTGAATAAAGCAACGAATGATTGCAATCGAGGAATATGATTCCGTCGCCAACGTACAAAACCCTACACAAACTTGCACCAGACAGAACCCCATCGGTGCAGAGAGAAGGGCAGTTATCCAATCTAAAGCACTTCTCTTGAGGAAACTAGAGACCACCTAAAAGATGTTATTCTACTTTTTGGTAGTTGAGAGTGGCCCACAGAACAAAAATTATTCAGCTTTTTCAAGTTTTGTTCTGAAAGGTTTTCAGAAATAGGGTTACTAATTAATACCCTTGTTCGAAACCAGAGCCGAAGTGTTGAACGCAACGTGGATCTGACCCATTTCCACGTAGTCTTGCACACGCACAAGACGTGCTGGAATGGCGGTCGAATTTTTAGTCGATCGAGTAAGTTGAGTCCAACCAATACCGAATAGTGCTAGTGTGTGAAAATACTTAACACTACCAAATTTGCTTCCGCGTGTTTCATTCACGTCACACGATATGGGGATTGGGGACCACTGATATGGATGCGCCAACTCCCTTGGAAGCAGAAAACGGTAACAGAGATACGGGCGTACTTGTGTTGTATGACAGTCAGCTTCGTTGGTGAGCACGATGGTGTGCATGTTCGAGAACCGAAGCACAGGTCTCAACGCCAGGAAGACCAGGGACCAGAAGCGATTATTAGAACAGTGTGTATGCACCGTGGAGGACGTGTCATCTGGGTGAATGACAATGCACTGCGGCCCAACATGTGTGGATACACGTCAGCCATACAGATGAGT